>JARWCS010327250.1:10000-12405 GCA_034783895.1 Geukensia demissa | reverse complement strand
TATTAATTTACGTTTAAATCAGTAAATCCCAATTCCATACCAAATTGATAGCCTCGCCCCATCAGATATGCGTGAGCAATCACTCAACGTTTTTTTGAGAGCAAGTTTTACAACCTGCAATACTTTTAACTTTATATTTGGTATGGCTGCATTTAGATCAGTACATCCCAATTCCAAATCCATTTGATAGCCCCGACCAATTACATTATGTATGATCGATCACTACGTTTTTCGGATGCAGTTTCAACAGCCCCAACCGGTAATCATATTTAAATAATTTTATATTTATGGAATATATGCAACAAAAAACAATCAACATCTGGATTACTAGATCTCCGTGGTGCACGAAACAAGTTCTTAAAAGGAACTCGATAATACCAAAGGGACAGACAGAATTAAAAAAAAAAAACAGTGACTTTGCATTTCTTTCTTTTATTAAACAGATTGTAGAAAAATTGGAAAATGACTTAATAGCCGATTTCTATTTGGTAAAGTGTTTCATCTATACAAGTACATCATGGTTGCACAATCATTTGATGGCTCCCTCCTCAGTCATACATGAGCGGTCATTTTTTTTCGCAAGCAGTTTCTACAAACCCAGCCAGTAATTTTACTTGATACATGGTATTGAGATGAGTCAATATGCATATATTATAAGTATATCCTGATTCCGCTAGATGGGTCTGCCCACTCAGATTTGCATGAATGATCATGTAAATTTTTTCTTATTCCGTTGGTTCTGTGGGAACTAGTGGTCATACGTGTATGCACTTGTTTTATACTATTTGTCAATTTTCAGGAAAAAAATATTATTCATACTTTTTTCAGATTATTGTAAATGATCTGTATTGACAACAAGCCTAGAAGGCAAGAGATAAGGTTCCAGAGGAAACGCAAAAGATTTTTATGAAATTAAAATTTAAATTTTGTTAATATTTACATAATGACTTATCAATTATTGAGTTAAACAGTTCAAAAGAATGATGTGGCGGAATGTAAAATAGATACATATATGAAAAACATGTTAAATCTTATTTTGACCCTGAAATAAATGTATGAATATGTCAAAAGCGCTAAACAAACACATGTGGAGAGTTAAAAAAGACATATGTAAATCCTTGTTCTGTCTGTCTAACACTGATGGTATCGTTTTGCAAAATAAAAAGCAAAAAATATTTTTTTCAGTCTAGCTCCTAGATTTGTTCCTCGATATTGATCAAGCGTGAAAACTTGTTTCTATGATTTACGACAAACGGAATGACTTCAACTTTCCTATATATACCCACACGAAAAAACCCTATGAAAGCTCAACCTTGAAACTCAACTGGACCTCAAGTAAATAGTAGTTGAGATTTTCGCATGCAAATTAGTTGACGCTCAACCTTGAATACTCAACCCAATTCTCAAGTTGCTCAACTTACCAGCTCAACTAAAGCCTTTACTTGATGCTAAAGTATCTCAACCTAAACCCTCAAGTTGCTCAACTAAACCCTCAACTTAATGCTCAAGTATCTCAACCTCAATCTCAAGTTGCTCAACCTAATGCTCAAGTATCTCAACCTCAATCTCAAGTTGCTCAACCTAATGCTCAAGTATCTCAACCTTAATCTCAAGTTGCTCAACTTTAGCCTCAACCCCAGCTCAAGTATTCAAGTTGCAATGCAGCATATAGGTATTGCCTTTTTCTTTGATGATCAATAAAATGAAAAAAATGAGTTATGTGATGCTTTGTTTAATACATGTATTTGTATTTTACATAATTCTCAGGATTGTTTGTTCCGTATACTATACACATTTTCAGTTAATGTTTTTTCAAAATTTTTCTTCCGGTGTACATTTTTTCATTAATAGCTTGGGTCAGTTCTGTGTTTGACATTTTCATGACCTTGGTTCCAAAAACTGCAAAAAAAAAAAAAATTTCATGAGTAAAGACTAGGTTTTGTAACATAATGTCCATAAATTTATACACTAAATTAAAATATTGTTACTTATACAGGTATCGACCTTTATTTTTTATAAGCCTACTTATTAACAGTACAGCCCTTTCCTGAAACTTGTTGCCGAAAGCCTGAATCCGGTTCTAAAATAATATTTTGTAAGATTTGTCTCCCTTACCGGAGAACTTCCGGGTAGTATTGCAGTTACTTATTAATAAAAAGCATGTGTGGAACATGAAATGACTTCAGTAACAAGAAAATATTTTAGGCATAAATTCTCGCATTGTTTGGAGATCTTAACGTACACAACATATTTCAGTCGCTCTAGTAAGTGTACATGTCAAACATGGATAGGGATAAATTGTACTTTTGTGCCTTGCTCTCTATTACAATGCCCTCTATGTATGTCCCGGAAACTGTGAATAATCTTTTGAGGTTGGTACTTCTTATATCTTGTATCATTTGTTT
>JARWCS010327241.1:0-12405 GCA_034783895.1 Geukensia demissa | reverse complement strand
CTACCCATCACTCCCTTTTCCCAGTGGCAGTCAAAAACCGTTGCCCTGTTATGTCCTATCCCACCCCCTTTTCAATATTGATAATTGTTGAACTTGTTCTCGTGCTGATTATGCAGGAAATATTTGCCACTGAACGAAAAGCAACCAAAAATGAATCAATTTTTACGTTAATGTTCAGCAATATAAAACATATAACGGAGCGCATTTTGATTTGAGACGGTGCATTCATTCAGGTATGGGAAATAACGGAAATTTAGCCTTTTATAGCGGCATAAACTTTTTTTGTTTTTGGAAATCTAAAAAAAGAACTTTTACGTGTAACATGAAAGAGCTTGTCATTCTTATACACATGTCACTCATAAGACGCACGGCCAGGCTTTCGGTATTATCACCTGGCAGCCTGCCTCACTTTGACCGGTGACCACTTTTAATTGTGAACACACTAACACACCTGTCAAGATGGGCTGCGTTTCAAGAGTAACCTTCTCCAATATTAAAAAAATCAATGTTAACCTTTAATCTAATTGATATACAACCAAATTAATAAAAACATCAATTTCAATTTCATACTTTGAAAAGAATATTTTCGATTCCAGAATAAAATTAGCTGTAATTAAACATTTAGAAAGCTTGTTTTCCTTTGTGTTTGTCAATTCTGCGGTTGTACTAGATATTAACATTGCATGATTGCATTGACATTGGTCGGTTATTTCCCGGAAATTTATCACAGAGTTCTAAGCTAACAAAATGATGGCCTTTGGCTTTAAAATGATAAAGAAATTAAAAGAGACATTTTTTATTAGTATAACACAAAAATACATAACAGCATATATAGTTTTCATATGAATTGTTTCAACAAAATAAAACGAGGGTTCCAACAGTTTTTTGTAGTTGTAAGATGTCAAATACGGGTAAAAAAGTGTAGCTTTAAATCATCTGTTAATCCGACAAGTAATGTCGTCCTCAACACGTTGTTAAGGATTTCTCATTACTAAAATAGAAGGGGATCCAAAGATTGCAAAATTTGCAACTCAAAAAACTCTAGCAGGCAAATATTTCAATGAATTCAATGAGAAGCAGGCTACCATTTTTCGAAAAGATTTTATACTTCACGTTGACGTACTTTATTATGACTGTGTCATGTGTGTTACATCCCCGTACGCCCAGAATTGAATATACTTTCGTGCATAAAAGCGATATTCTTTGTGGACTATAAATATATACAACTTCTTACTTTAATAAGTAGATGTAAAACCACACTGTTACTAAGAATTTTGGTGAATTAAGTCACTCGTGGTGCAATAATTCAATTTTCTAACATTCATAATTTGAATATTCCCGACGAAATAAACTTGCACAAAAGGTGCGGGGTGAACCAGAGGACAGATAAAATACTTAACCAAGAAAATCCGCCTTACCTTTCAGAAGAAGGAACGGGAAGTCAAAACTTAACTTCGTCGACTGCACGGATTTTTCAGTTGACAAGAATAGTCTAAGTTATTTGATTGGTCCAGAAAATAAATTATCAAACTGAGATTCAGTTGGTCCAATGAAGTCAATAAGAATATAACTAATTGAAAAATGATGATGAATGATTAAATAGACAAAAATAAGAAAGGAACAAAATAATAAATGAAATAATGAACAATCACAAAAAATCAAACCCTTACAGTTACAGTTAATTATATAGTTTTGCAATCGACATTAACCAAGAACAAACGCATTAAATCGCAAGTAAGCATAATAGATTAATGTAGCTCAATAATATTTTTAAGCGAATCAAACTAACAGGTCCCTATAATATTTTGAACTACCTTTAACATAGTTATTGAAATTTATCCTACATGATTGTGTTTCTAGATTTTTAAACTAAACATGCTACAGGCTCAGTATTTTTTATCTGTATTGCTCACCGGACATTAGGCCAATCAGAAACGAACATTAAATAGCAAATGGTGTCCATGACTTAGGTTTAACATTATAAATCATCTCTAATAGATGTTTCCTGTCAAATATTATTCATTATTTATTTATTAATCAATAATGAACAGTGATGTTTTTGTCTGATTAGGATGATATGAGAAAAGTTTGTGCATTACCTTACATACATATAAAATATTTGTCCATTTTTCCAAGTGGTTTCCGAGGAGAAGATTCTGCAATGGGTCAGCCAATCAGAAACAAGAATTGTCCATGGTGGCCATATTTTTCAGATCGGTACAAAATGAAGAATCTTTGTAATGGACATGGCAAAGATGCTTCCTGAAAGAACATTTTTCAAAAGGGCTGCGGTTTCAGAGGAAAATTAATTTTTTTTTTTAATTTCAGCCTATCAGAAACAAAAATCGACCATGTTTTTTTCAGATCGAATCAGAGGAACAGGTGATGTAACGGCCCTTTAAACATACGTCCTGTAAAGTATTGTATCAATTGGCCAAGCGGATTCAAAGACGATTTTTTTATGTTTCAGTCAATCCGAAAAAAATCCTCCATTCTTGCCATTTCTATCTCATCGAGGCAAATCGAGCGAACTTTAGAAAAGATTTTCCATAAATGCGTCCTATAAGAAAGATGAAAATGTAAACGTTAACAGATAGAAGGACGACGGACGCAAAAACGATGACAAAAGCTCACATATATATTTGTATCTTATCTTTCTAACTATTTACACAAATTCTTCGTTTAGACATTAAAATATTTTATGACATTTTTATCAAAAACCAGATTTTCGAGACAGCATGCACAAATTTTAGATAATTATATGATTGAGTCTTAACTTAGAGAAAA
This sequence comes from Geukensia demissa, assembly GCA_034783895.1. NCBI lineage: Eukaryota > Metazoa > Mollusca > Bivalvia > Mytilida > Mytilidae > Geukensia > Geukensia demissa. The sequence goes on along the minus strand of JARWCS010327241.1, from coordinate 9,618 downwards.
GTTCTGATATGTCTTTTCTTCAATTGGTAAGTTTTTTTTAGATTGCTTATAAAACTTTTTATTATGTTCTAAGACCAAGTAACATCTCCTTGCAGGTAAATAACCAATTTTCATAAGGCAGCAAGTCAAATGTCAATTAGCTATTTTTTTATAATATATAAACATATTAATGTGACGGATTTTCATCATCAAAAGTACTGGGAAATATTTCATAGTTTCCTTTTCATACATCTGGAATTAATGAAAAGTCAAATAATACTAAAATTTTACGTTAAGACATAGAATGACGTTTCTTCTTATTTCAAATGTGATTCACATTTTCCGTCATGGTTTCATGATTTATCGATGTTTTACGCTGACTTTCTATTGCTCGTTTGTTCTTATATCTCAAATTATTACTCTTCATGTAGGAATCTATCATTAGAATTTCAATTCTACTATTTATACATGTTTTTACAAAGGACATATAGTGTTAATATAATATGCTTATCCATGAAATATGCTTGTAAAAAGCGGTCTTTGAAAAAATCAGGTGTAAATTAATGGGCGGGGATCTCTCACTTTGATTTACGATGAAATAAACATTCAGAGTAATAAAAACAATAATATTGTGTAATCCGTGTAATATGCCAAAATATGTCCAACGTTAAGAATAATGCAACCCCCATCGGGTCGTGAATTATGCCTTCAAACCTTTGTACAAATTTTGGCATATTTCACGGAAAACAAACTATTATTGTATAAGTAATATCGTGTAAGATATATATAAAACTGTATACAAAAACAGACATGAGACTTCTCTACATATCAAGTTCAAAATCTAGAGGCCTACAAAATAATTCAACAAGGTGGTTTTTACAATGTTTTTAAACTGTTTTTGCACTATTTACAATAATTATTTCTTTCGCATGTTTTCTTGTGCTGTTTCAAAAAGTAATTGATGGTGGTGCTTTAAGAAGGCCTTCACTTTTATTTTTCGACACAGTCTTTGACGAACCGGGAGGACTTGTATGGTTTATATGAGTATAACTCCTTCCCTAGTTGTCGCCGCGCATTTTCCAAAATCTGTTCAACATTAAGCTCGTTGTCAGGATTAAGGTGTCGCATAATATTTTGTTTTCCCAGATCATATTTGCTTTCGCTACAAGTAACTCTGCCTTTGAACATGTGATAATATTTCAATGAAATAACGTCACAGGGTGGAAGTTTTTTTACAACAATGCCCACATGTGGTAAACCATAGTACCTAAAGTTCACCATGTCTCCTGGTTTCACATCAGACCCATCGTTTACTTTTCTTATAGTTGTTTTGAAATTGAATGGAAGCCAGCGCAAGATGTAATAACCACGAACCTAAAAATAAATCAAATCACTTTAAATTATCATTATTTCCAAAGTCACAGTTTTAGTATGTTCTGTTCTAGTGTCCAGTTTTAAACTGTAACGTTGAGATGATTGACATCATATATAAGGATTATCTCTGTAAATCTTTTTAAAGATTAAAATTGTTTTTAAATATAACAGATTCTCTCAATTATGCTTTCTACAAAACGACATCTGTTACAATTTACAAAATTATGTATTTTTAATTGCTACAAAACTATCAACATGTTTTTAAAATTGCAAAGTTGGTAATATATATCATACACCTACCTTACACATTTTGGACAAATGACTAGATCTGTAATATATCGGATTGAAGTCTTCGTTTCCAATTTTGCTTAATGCATTCTGTACAACTTCTTCATCGCTGTAAAGTAACTCACCATTCACATCTAGATTAATAACCTCAAACAAATCTTCGCCCAATTCAAAAGTAAAACAGTCATTTTGTACTATTCTTGGTTTCAATAAACCACGACAAGCAAAATGGACAATTTCAAAACTACAAAAGTTGCTCGAATCCAATGTGGTCTCGACATTTTCCACAATAACGTCATGGTCATCGGGAATTGTCAAAACGTCTCCTACTTTCATCTCTTTGGCATATTTTACAGGCATCTTGGAGACGTCATAAAGAGGGTTGACTGCCATTTTTACCTTTCGGTATGCCAAGGAAAATAATGGCGTTAAAACAAAAATGCCAATTATTCCTAATACAATTGATAATGCAACGATGGCAACCTTGCCCGCTATAGGTACAAGTAATAACATCAGTGTTATTACTGTTGAAGTTAAGATCTTACTAATAAGGAGATTTTTTTGTCTATTATAACACTTCGTGCAAATAAAGTTACGGCTTATCTGATATTTTAGCTCCAAAAGTCTGAAAATAGTAAATATCAGCTCAATCAGAATAAAAACACTACTCAAAAGGATTGCAGACGCAGCATACGCTAATAGTCTCACAGGAGAAGAACTGAATACAGCTTCTGCTGCTGTTGAGATTTTGGACATCACTGTGCCAGCCCAAGACAATATATGACGTAATTTTGCATCTTCGAACTTTGATGCTTGAAAACTTTCCTTTTCACCAGAAACACACCAAACGGCTAGATGTTCACAGTTATTTGAAAATATATTGTAGTTGCTTTTACCTATTTGATCTCGTGCTCGTTGGACAATTTCGTCTGCATTATATCTGGTTTTAATGTAATGTTTATAAAAAATGTTTTTGTCTTTTTTTATGTCGATTTCAATGGGATGTTCGGTTTCTCGGATTTTGAATGTCAAAGAACCAATAGAGGTGAATTCCACCAGTTTTACTTTTGCTGTTGTGTCGCTGGTTTCTATGACATCAGAAACTATTGCATGATGGAAATAAAGATACGGTTGCTCCGTTTTTAGTATGGATATGATTTTTTCAACAATATCACGAAGTTTTACATCGAGGCGATCTATTGGAAAGTATCTGCCAATCATCAAATGTGTTCCTTTTTTAATTTCGTGACCAAATTTGAATTGTCGTACCTTTGCACAGGAATAACACGTTGAAGAATTAAAATCAGTGTGGTCATTATTGTTGGAATGAAACTCTTCTGCGAGTGGAGTTTTGATATTTGTATCTCCAAATATTTTCTGAAAATCCGGAACGTCTCTAGTCAGCAATCTGAGAATATCACCGATTTCAATATTTATATCATCCTCGCTGACATCATCATCGTCAACACCTTGATATTTTGGTCCACATTGAAGTTTAAATGCCATTACTGCACAAGGAAAATTCTGTAAATAAACTCATTGATGTGAACTGTCGATATAAATTAGTTCGTAAGTTAACACATAGTACTAAACATAGTCATGGTGATATTCCTTTACGAGAGATACATTTTTTAAAAATAAAAAATATTCTGCAGAAAGTTATAAAGGAATAGGATCATTTGTTTTAGATAATATGATAAAAACTAGAAAAGTCAATTTCAGACAGCAACTATGACTAGAGTCCCTTTATCATTCATTTGTACTCAAGGGTAGAAAGATAACAGTATAAACATCAATATTGTTCATGGAAAAAATTGTATACAGCTGTGTACGTAGTGTAGTAATCATTGAGCATCAACCATTCATTGACTGTATTTTCAATTGAAGAATTAATTTTAGACAAAATATTAATTTTTGAAATTTCCTTATCTTTTTTTATACATTGATTAAGCTTTCCTGTAGTGGGTGATGAGGAGCCTGATGAATGCAATGGCTAAAATTGTCAAACTTATTGCCATTTTACCGAAAGGATTTAAGTGATAACGCAGTGTCCAGAAAACAGGCCAGACGTTTTGATTGGTATCTATTTCCAAAACAGTTAACATGTGCTATAAAGACGAAGTAGATAAGTTATAATTGAGCATGATGGTAATCCTTATATAGCTTGACGGTAGATATGTAAATCATTTAATTCAAATGTTAACTTAAATCATTCTAAATAAAAAATGTGATATGAAATTTATTTCCAAATGGAACAAATTTAACGTCGTTGTCTTAACATTGAAACCTGCATTAATGGATAAAAATGATGACACACTTGCCGCACGGTTGCATGGTTATTAAGGTATGGCATTGCGGTCCATCTTTTTCCGCACAGTTTTTGACGGTGTGTGTTCGGTCTTTGGATGGACTTGGTGTTGTGTCTTCGGTTGGTGCCTATGTTGGTTGGTTGCTCTCTAGTTGGGTTGGGTGCGCTCTTTTATTTTTTGTGTTTTGTGTTATGTCTGGTGCGGCTTTTGTCTTTGTCATTAATGATTGATGAATGTAGGTTGGTGCTGAAAGGGAGTGTTTGACCCACAACATTTGTCATGTGCCTGTTTCAAAATCAGCTTTCGTGGTCATTGGTTGGTGGTTGCCAGTTACGTTGTTATTTTTTTAACTGTATGACACAGTGGCAGAATTTTCTTTATTTTACGAACACAGATTATAGGTGTTGGGGATCTAGAGCTTGTGACACGGAGTGGTTTTCACTTTTGTTGATGGCCTTGTAAGGACCTATATGTTCAAATATTAAGTACAAGTCTATAAAACATCATGCAGAATGTGATTCATCCCTATCAAAAGCCCATCAAACTTAAACTTGTTTTAAAGTCAGGAACTGTTCTTACATACATAACCAGCCTTTTTTGCCATTTGAGCCTTGTACTTATGAGAAAAATATAACATAGAATGCTCATGAAAACGATTACTTTCAAGAGTTATCGTTCTTGGTTTACTTTGTTTCTTAGATATATAACTGCACAATGTTCTCCAAAGAATAAGCTTTGATAGAAAACGGTTATCGTGTTATCATATGAGGTATGAAGTCCGGAAAATCAACTACATATTAGTGGGTTTTTCCACAACATGTATCACTTCACGATTGATATTACATGAATTTTATGAAGACTGATACTTTAAACAGTTTCATTCGTTTTAACGGAGATTGAGTATGGTCTCCCCGACAATAACCACATATCTTCACTTTTTATATTTACAAATATATACATGAAAGATATTAAGGGTGGTCCCGTGTTGTATTTAGTTCGTTTACGTGGTTATGTTTACCTTTACTACCGTTCCATTACAGTTCAGTTGCAATGAACTTAGTAGTTTCTAACAGTTTATAACAGAATAAGATTGCTATAAAAATATTTCATATAGTCCTTTGATGAGTTCAGTTTAACTATGGCTGCCATCTTGGTTGATTACTGGATACAAATTCAAATAAAAATCCCAAAATTACACAAATTATGTCGGCATTTGGTTCAATAGTTTTAATAAACAAAAAAAACGTCGACATGTTCAATTATGAAGGTCACAGAGAATCTCTAAAAGACCATCTCATTTTTCGGGATGATAGTTTCAGATGAGCAGATTAAAATGTATAATATTTACCACTGACCAATTAGCGCTTGACTGCGGACGCACATTGACGGATTTAACTCACTTGGTCTTTAGATAAGTTGTACTAGAAATCTTTAAAACAATTCAGGGTTGATATGGATTTTTAACTAAATCCATATTGGCTTTCATGCTTTTTCCTAGGTAACTTTGATGTCACATTTATTGTAGTTTTCGGCTGTACTACAATACAATTAATACTTTCAGTTTTTATTAAAATGTATTTATTCTGAAATAAATGTATAATAAAATTATTTTTTTTTATCATAATTAAATCAAAAAAGGAGAAAATATGTGAACATGAATCATTCATGTCACTTTCTAAATCAATCCAGATATCATTCCTCGACCCATATCATTTTTTGAGTTCAAACCCTCGTGTCGATATGGGAGTCCCGGGGTGATACCTGATGGATATGGAAAATCTCATGTGATAATCTATATATATGTTGATTTGTACCAGGTAATCTGACAAGTATGTTGACTCCCAATTTTATTTTTATTTTGTGAAACTGTTTTAAAACATTTTTCTAACTTCCCTTTATTCTAAAACCTTTATTTGCTGCTTTTTTTATTTTCAAATGGTGCTCATTGTTCACTTAATTTGTCCCTCGGTCACTTTCTAATGTTAATGAACAAACTATTTTAAACTCTCTCGTTGGATCTTACTTTCAAATTAAATATATTTTCGAAAGAATGGATTTTGCTGAAGGTACTTCTTCGTTGCTTACAGCGGAGCTGTCAGTTAAGCAATTTCAAAAATGTACACGTATAAAGCAATGTCAATTTTAATTGAAAAGTTAAGTCACGACGGATCTTAGGGGTAAAACAGTATATTCATTGGAATTCTACATGTACACTAAGAAACATGAACATGACGTTGCAGATAGTATTTATTTGTAATTGAAAGATAGTATTTATGACGTTCATTTGCCGCGTTCCTGATACTTTTTTTTACATTATTTCACATGATAAACGAACTTACACCAAAAATATATTCAAATCTTTCTATATATATTGCCGATATTACACAAAAAATTTTTTATGCCAATGTCCAAAAAATTGTACAAAGTTCTCCTTCTTAACCATTCCATATTATGTTACGCAGTAATTGATACCAAAAACATTCTTAATTTGATGTAACGGCTAAATTCTTAATTTTGTGGGCCATTATGATTCGAAATAAGCAAATACCTTAACCCAAATTTCAGATGATCCTATTTTATATGTTGAATAAACATAAGCCAAAAATACATTCAAATTTTCTTTTATTTGTTACCACTATCAATATATAAACGATTTTATGTGCCACAGAACAATTTCTTTTGTCGTTCCTTATGTTTTGATTTTATTTTTCGCTTAAAGTCATAGCAAAACAAATGATAAAGATTAGATAAATTTGGTGTAGCGTCGGGTATATTACTAAATTTTTGGCGCAACAATTCCATGTGAACAAAAACTTTTTGTAACTTTTCGTGTACTAATATTTCATATTTTGAATGAACTTTTTCCAAAAAGACATTAAACTCTTCTTATTTATATGTTGCGCATCATACAGAAATAGACTTTTATTCAGTTACCACAAAATGGTCCACAATTTGATATTATTTTACATAGGAAATTATACCACAAGCTTGTTTAAGATTTGATAAATTTGATGTAACGACAAGGAAAAAATTAATTTGCTAGTCCGCAATTATTAAAACTGAACAAATATCTTTACGTAAAAAACCGCCTCGGTTATGTAATGGTTAGCGTGCTCGCCTCGAGTGCGGAAGGTCGTGGGTTCGATCCCCATCCGGGGAACAATTACTTTGAAAATATCTTGTCATTTTCTCTCACCGAATACAAACTCTGATTTGCATAAAGGAGATTTTATTCGATGGAACAACAGTTGGTCCGGTAGAAATTTACGGCATTCAATTTTTTATTGAAGTACTCAAAATTTGAACATTAATTTTTCTTTTAACTGTATTTTGCCCTTATCTGATGTTTTAGGACTGTGAAAAAAATATAATACAATAAATAGTTCGCAGACATGGCATATATACGATGCATTAAATCTTGCAAATTTTGCAACAATTTTACATCAAACTGAAATGATATGTAAAACCAGAAAAGAGTGTTCAAAATACGACAGACGATAAGCAAATAATTCTGTACTGCCTCATTTTGAAACTGTTATCAGAAGGATGCTAGTATTCAGTATTTTATCCCATGTGCACAGTTGTTTTTGTAATCCCCTTTAGAAAACTGGTGCCTCGAGGTTGAAAATATTTAGTTTCTTTTCTTTCCCATGCACAAACTTTGCGATGGAAACGACAGGTTATCATACACCCTACTCGAACTGACTGCAGATGGAGAAATCGAACGGCCTATTACTAAAACCCGACCATCCTATGCAAAGTTTTTGAGAATTACGCTTTCAAAGATATGTTTGTAGTATTAAAATGTTACAAGATAAGCGTGTTTCATGTATTGACGTGGAACTGACATTAATTTAAATGTGTTAGTCTCAATGTCGATTGTATGACTTTTTGTAACACGTGTAATGTAAACTGTGATACGAGTATTCGTCTAGTTTTCAATTTTTGTTGTGCATTTTTTCATTTAATCTTTTCCTCTATTTTAAATAAAAGCCTCATCAGTAAAGTAAAATGGCAGACAAATCAATGCCAAGTTCCAAGCATTGTAATGATAAATTATTCATAGCCGAATAAACCGAAATAAACAAATCTAGCGGTCGATTGGGATATCTACCGTGTGCAATCCAAAGATTGAAGCCTTCTCCTTCTCCGGTAATTCAGCAGTGAAAAACTTATTATTACTGGAAACTTCTGGAAACTATTTGAGTAAATTCATTCCACAGCTGGGCTGGTGAATACCCTCGAGGACCATTGGTCATTCAGTAAAGGAATCGACCCAGTGGTTTCAATAAAGTTTTACAATGTCCAATAAATTGGAAGTATTTTCAAATATTCATCTTAAAATTTAGCATGGCGACAAATGCAATAAAATACTTTGATTGGATTAAAAAATATCCTTGTTAGTAATCGCTTAACCGATTAATTGTTATCTGGTAAAATAATTAGTAGGTTGTCTTTAACGTGCATTGTAATTTCGGTACTGATACAAAATGCAATATGGTAGGTTTGAGTTGACAAAGTTTAATGTAGGAAGCTATGGAAATCTCGTTCAATCTTTTTCCTTTTCAGAAACTGCTTGTTAAATATTTTTAGCAATGCAGAATTGTTTTGTCTTTTCAGAAACTGCTTGTTAAATATTTTAAGCAATGCAGGAATGTTTTTTAGATGGCCTTCTGCATAAAAGTATTGTGTAATGTGGCTTTTATTTGATACTCAATATGGCCACTCCGACTACATACATGTACGTCCTTAACGTAATTTCACCAAAGATTTTCTTCTTTAGAAATGGTTTTGTTTGCATTGTAGAATTGTACAACTAATAATATGACCAGCAATTTAGCTGAGCTGCCATGTTGCGATCAAGTTTAACATATGACCTTATATATAGTACTGCTTTATTATAATTTAATTAAAAAAAAGTAATGTTTAAAGATCATCAGGTAGAAGATGACCCAGTAATATTTAAATATGGATAATATGAACATAGCCCTCACAATCGGACATTTGGGAAATTGTGCGGCAGTGATACCATAACAGAAGGAATTTGATAATTAACGTTATCTTTTCAATCAGTCATCTCAAGTTACGTCTTATTATTAAAGGTTGTCACGGCAACGCATTATCATAGGGAAAGTAAAAATTGGCAGTTTATTCAAAATATAGGAGAAAATTATGGCGCTGCAGTTTAACACTTTGACCTCCTTTTTTTAAAACAGTAAGAGAAAGAGAAAACCTGTTGACATAATACTGAAAGCTCTCAATAAGACGAATCAAAAGAAAAAATCCCGTCAAAATCTGACGAAAAATAAAATTTCCCATTCCCCACAAAATAACTCAAAATTACACTTTTCAGCCAATTTGACCTTTTTTTTGAAAACGGTGAGAGATAGAGAAAATCTGTTGACATACTACTGAAAGCTCTCAATGAAACGAATCAAATGAAATGAATCCTATCAAAATCTGATGAAAAATAAAATTTTCACATTCCCCACAAAATTACACTTTACAGCCAATTTGACCCCTTTTTTCTTGAAAACGGTAAGAGATAGAGAAAACCTGTTGCCCATACTTCTGAAAGCTCTCAATGAGATGAATCAAATGAAAAAAATCCCATCAAAATCCGATGAAAAATAAAAATTTCCCATTCCCCACAAATTGAAGCAAAATT
>JARWCS010327230.1:0-12406 GCA_034783895.1 Geukensia demissa | reverse complement strand
CAGGATTGTTCTTAGTTTGTCTTCGGGGTTAGGGAATTTATAGAAAATCTGTTATGTTAACCTGAAAATGAAATTGTAAATGAGAATTTAAATTCTGGTTGTTTGGTACCTATGTCAAACTTCAATGGAACATTTAGACTGACTGGCAGCCAGAAATGTTACTATTACAGCCTATGAGCTTTAAGCTCCAATACCCAGATAAAATTTTGACAAAGGGTGAAGAAGTCATGTGTGACAGCAAAAGCTTATGAAAACAGTCTGAACTAGAATCATCCCCTATCCTACTTGACCATATACTTAGACTGATACATGTTTTCAGCACTACTAATATTAGTTGTAGTCAACATATCACCATTTGAAAAAGTCTTAAAACTGTTTATGTTCCTCCAGTTAAAAACAAAGTCTTACATCTGTTGTATACTTTAGGAACAGCTTTCTTCCCCGATACTGCCTTCTTCACTTCAGAATTAGCTTTCAGAAGGCTGTGTATACACTGAAAGTAGAAAAACATCGATCAACAATGTCTGAAAAACTATCAATTGTCAATATAACCCTTTTATAGTTCAATTATGCCTGTATAAGAAAATTTATAGTATACCATAGATAATTTTAAATACTAGTGAACAAATTCTGCTGATTATGTCTAATTAGCAATGATTATGTAATACCACTCCTTCAGGTAATTGACAAAACAAAGCATAATGATGCAAAAAAAGCCTTTTCATTCAAACATAATTATAATTTCCATCAATTATACACATGTCATGTAAAAGCATTTAAGTGCACAATCTGAATGTCCTAGACATTTGAAAGCTTTTATCCCATAACAAATAACAATAAATAACCAATTTCCTTTTCCTTTCTTTTAAAAGTTTATAGTACATCTTTTTCATAAAAGATTATTTCCTTGACAACTCAGACTATTTACAATATACATGTAAATGCTTCAGTTCTCTCTGCATATATACTACTATTAAATGTACACCTAGGTCAATTATCAAAGTGAAAAACAATTTGTTAATTAAACAAACATATTTAACAAGTGACAAACAATTCAATTTACCTTTATTATGGTTGAACAACATTACTTTACTATTCTTTTTATAAATATATATGGGTGTTCCCACTTCTCTAATGAAATTCTTGTCAATGTTTGTAATGTTTGTACTGTTTTCCACCAAGAGAAACATGCAACTAATAATGACATGAACTCATGCAAGAGAGCAAAACATTCTTACTATAGGAGGAATCTTCTTGTTAATTTACAAACATGTTACATTCACAAGTAGTTTAAAGTAAACAGAAATGAACTAAATTTTGAGCCTGCTAGGCAAAAATATATTATTCAATTGCAACAATATCAAATTTACTTAACAGTTTCAGGATTCCGAAATATTCAATCACCCAGATGTTAAAGATTAAAGTTAATGTTATAAAACAACTGATATTCATGTATATGCATGCACATTTATGTCATTAGAAAATAATACAGAAAAATAAAGTTCAATGATTATCTGTGAGTACAGAAATTCAGTACTGACACTGTTATAAATAGCCCTTTTGGAAAACCTATTTCCGGGAAGTCTTGAGTTTCCTTAAAAATTAAGATTTTGTAAGAGTTGCTTCCCTTTTTAATAATTAAGTCGCACCAATGCAAGAATGAGCAAAGAGGAAAACCTTACTTTTCCCTATATTTTTTTGGAAAGTCATGAAAGTATTTGCTTTCTACGACTGTCACAAGTAGTTCCACAACTTGTTTCATAAAAACTAAAAATGAAAGCTTTAACTATTTGTTAATGACAGAAATTGAAACAAGTTTTTGCGAAGATTTCTATAGAAACTTTTCAGATGATACTTTTTGAAAACGGGCCAAAACCAGAATGGTAAATTTTAAAAGGAAACACAGCTTTCTGGTAATAAAGGACAATACCATAACCTATTAAGTGTATTCTATTTACCTGGTCTTTTGGTTTGTCATCCTGTCAGAAAAAAAACAAAAGACAAACATTCAATTACAACATGCAACATGCAACACAACAACATTCTCTAAATCTACTCAGCAAGCTTATTTCAGCACATTAAAATGTTTTGGCATACAGGCATTACGAATTAAAACAAACATGGCTGGTAAGGTTTTTTGCTTCATCTTAATAATTCTCTTGAAAATAGTACCTGTTCTGGAGGTATTCTTTATTGTGCATGTACAGGTCATTGTTACTGGTACATTGTTAAAATAATGGAGTGGTCCAAAAATGAGTCATGCTTGGAAATAATTATCAAGAGGAGCTGAGGGAAGGTTAAAAATCTAGTTTTGGATTCAAGTGGACTTTAATTAGCATTCTTTTACATTTCTAACATTACACATTTCATGTTCATGTACTCTTGACATACAATGTTTGGATAGGCAAAAATACTTGACCAAAATATTGTGTGTTACAGGCCCATATAAAACCGCTCTGTATATCTTTCATTTCTAATGGCAGACCCCACTTACTACATGTACTTATATTTGTATGCTTTCAAATATTTCCTTGGACTTTTCCATTAATGGATTATCCAATAGTTTGCACCTGATTTCACAAAAATTCTTAAGTCTAAGATTGATCGTAAGTGTAGAAAGTTCAAAGGAAAACGCATTGTGACATCATTTATGATAGAAATTACACTTACGACATTTTGTGAAATTGACGGCTGCTTTCAAGCACAATAAGAATGAATGGCAAAATCACAACTGATCAGTTTGGCCTTCAGAACATAGAAAATTTTTACATTTGCAAGCTAAATGACACAAGTAGTTTGAATAAATGAACAATGTGATCAAGCATGATGGATACAATACATTTTGTACTTTCTAAACTCAGTGATGTACTGGACAAACACTTCACACAATATCATGAATACATGGTAAAGTGCCTGAAAGAGTCCTAGAAAATCCATTGACAAACTCTCAATAAGATGAATCTGATGAACAATATCCCATCAAAATCTGATGGGAAATAAAATTTTCTATCAGTTCTGCTGTACTTGGCACTCACAATACAGGTATACAAGTATTGTGAACAATACATGTAGATATTTTTGGTATATTAAATGCTCACACTGAGATGAATCAAATAAAAGAAAACATCAAAATCAGATGAAAAAAAAAAATATCTCATCTACCCCTTTTATTTAAAAATTGGTAAATGCTACAAAAATGATTGGAGAAACTTTTGTTTAAATTTTCAAAAGGAACCATTTGAATCAAACCCCATCAAAATAAAAAAAAATATTCAAAATATAGGGATGGCCATTTTTTGGGCCTCATACACATACATCTCAATAACAGTTAGAGATGGGTCATGACACATTTGTCTTGTTATAATGGTTTTGTCATGGGAAATACAAAGAAAAAACTCCATCCAATTGGACCAAAAATAGATAACTTACATTAGAAAATTTTGAAAATCCCAATTTGGTCCCTCCTGAAAAACAAGTGGGGCTAGATCATCAAATATCAATCCCAACCTGTATTTTATATTGGATACCATTGCTAACTTAGTGTTTTAAACTATATAATGATGATCAATTTACTATTTTATATATTGTTAGTGGTTTTTTAAATGTCTGATAAATAAAAATATATATAAACGTAATAAATGTGAAAAACAATCCTTGTCATATTTACATTTTTATTGCAAGTATTGTTGTTCTGATCTTTAACAGTATGGTTTTTTATTGTAGTCATTAAGTACTTTTTATTGAAATCTGGACTTCACACAAACAAATAACAAAAATATGGTGTTCAATACACATTAAAACATAGCACTTCTAGTGCTGAACACAGATCCCTTTATAAAATTTTTCAACTCACCATTCAAGTTTCCAACTGCAGCTGTGATTATTTAAGCAAAAAGTATACTTTTCCCATCTATTGTAAGTAATTGACACAGTACAACTCATCCTGGTAATGCTTCAGACCAAATATCAAATCAATCCAACATACATGTACACAAGGCAAGAAATTTTTTATGAAAAATTACATCACTAAGATTCAATCAATGTCTCAGCAAACAGGAAGAAGACATTAGGATTAAAACGGACCAACTCACCCAGATAATGTGTCAGGCCAAATATCAAATCAATCCATACAGGCCACTAAATATTTGACGAAAATAGACAGATTTACGGACGAGGGTAAAACTTAATGTCCCCATGGCTTAAAGCTTAGTCATTTCTGGTTAACTGAAGTACAGGAGTGCAGCTGATGTTTTGAAAACACTCGCCATTCACATTTTTCTTCGACATGAAAATCATACCCAATCATTATATTTTTCATTTTATTTGTTTATATAACAAAAGAATTTTCTTTTATATTGTGCTACAAGTAATAGAAGGATTCTGAAATTCAACTTCTGTCCTACATGTAATAAAAAGCATCCTCATAGATTATGATTTAAGCCAAACAATGGGGTTCCCTTTATTCCTTTGCATTTCTGAATTAATCCATTAAGTAATGAAACAAGTCCACTTCAGATCCTTAAATAGTGGGAAAATGAAGTTAACAGGATGATTTCAAGTGCTAATAGTTTTATGCTTGATTTGCACTGAAAGATAGCAAATATTGCAGTCACATTCTTCCAGATTTTTTTCATTTTATTTTTTTATTATTATATTTCATTTTGTAACAAATTGCTCCTCTACACTTTTTTGGAAGGTCAAAGTATACAAGCTGTGTATAAGCTGAAAATAACATTGTGTATTTTGGCCCCCCTTTGAAACGCTAAAATGCTAAAAAAAAGACAAGTTTGGGGTCAATTTTGGTTTTAATCTCCTTTAGAAATTGAGAAAACTTATGAATTAATATGTCCACAAAAATTGGTTCCCCTTTCCAAAAGTCTGGATCCGACTCTGCTGTGTATGTCCAGGTGAACACAAGAAATATATTTCCCATGGAAATATAATGGAAATAAACATTTAAATTAAATGTATATTTTATGGTGACAGACAGACTGTGGCCAGATTAATATTTGTGCTTGAAAAGGGGGAGAAGTAATATATTGATGGACCCACATAGTTATGATAATGTAACCCTGTGTCTGATACTCTACGAACAGGGTTACGATTCCCTCGCATTATTCATAAGGATGCATCCCAGCTCCTGGCATCAATAATCAATTTTTCTCATCCAAATTAAAATGGATACATTTTGGACTAAACTAAAAAATCAAGCCAAGTTAAACAATATAGAATGATTATTTACATTTAACATGTTTAACAAGTAACAGAATTTAATAAAATGTCTGTTTTAGGTAAAAAATCCAAATTTAGTTGTATTAAGTTCAAGATTTGCATTTGAACGAAACTAACCACAAATAAGAGTTTGCACTGTAACAGAAATGTTCGAAGGTAGAACATGTGATCTATTGATGGCATTTATCTCTTAGCAGTTTTAAGATGGTGTTGCGTCATAATGAGTAATGGGACAGAATCGGAACCCAGTTGGGACATTAATGGAAACAGGGTTATGTAATTATAACTGGGTAACCAGTCGATCCGTCCCCAAACCATATCCATCCCCGGTATTTCGGTCTTCAAAAATACCAGTCGATCCGTCCCCTTCAAAAAATTACATACTATAGTAATTAAGTATTATCTTGAATAAATTTTATTATATAAAATAACATATTATCTATTTGAAAATAATTACTTTTCATTTGTTTTATTGTATAATTATTCAGACCTATATAATTAACATTCCAAACTATTGAAAATTGAGTCTGTGAGTAATACAGTATTTGGGAAGACAATAAAATTAAGGCTTTACAGCTATTTCATCAATCAAGGCCTTTCTTTGATCATCAGTCCTAAAATGGTTGTGTAAATTGCATTATTTCATTGGTTTTCTAAATTTTCATACTAGATACATACCGGGAAGAACTTGCTCTGCGTACACATAAAACTGACTTTAAGCCATTTATAAGGAATTTATTACTGGGAAAAATCATAGAAATACGAAATAAATCTTTCTAGTATAATTTGACTTTGGTAGTTTGATTTGGAATTTTCTTTTCCGAGATATGACAATTGGGAGATTCATTACTGAAAAAACGGTCTTGGAATAGAACAAGGATAGGATGTTCATGTGCAAATTGGACAGAAATTATTATTTCGCCTTGTTTAAGGAAGTTATTACAGGACAAAACCATGCAAATATGGAAATAAATCTTGACTCGACATGGTTAATACCCTATTAAATATTGATTTTAATTCTGTTGAACATGTTGAAACTGTGTAATCATCTTATTTGTTTAATAAAGACAAAAAAAGGAGCCTCTATATATATTTCTTTCTTAAATTTCAATCATGTTGGATGCTTCTTCTTCAACCAACGATTGACTTTTAATCATAAATATATATCTCCGGTATTAAATACATTTCATTCTCTATTTCTCGCCATTTAAAAAAGTCATTATTAATCCGACTGCACTTGATTATCATCACAATATAAATTTAATATGCAAGCGTTAGCTCGCTCTTTATGATAAAGGAGGGGTTTTAGAAGTGTTCGTTCTGTCTCTCTCACCAAGCCCCTCACAGTGTTCAGCAGCCTCAGAGGCCGTAAACATGGTTGCCGAGAATCTCGCTAGGGGATTGTGGGTAAAAAATAACGAATTGAATTCGGTTTTGAGTTGACAGTTACTTATTCTTAATTTGATGAAATAAATTAAGGTTTGTTTTCTTTTTTTTAAATTCGAGTGCAGATTTTTTAAACAGAATAAAAAATGTTGCCGAGAATGACCGATTGAGACCGAAGCCGATGGTATGTATGACCTTCGACCTTAATACGTTATCTGCTTTGTTTTGACGTACGTCTGATAGTTTAGCACTCTGAGACAGCTAGAAAGTATTTCATATCGTATCATTAATAGCAAGAATAGAGACCTTTTTATGACAACAAAGCTGTGACCCCAGTATGAATGATTTACGCGTCAAAAATCTCGAAATGCAAACAGCGTTTGAAAAAGAGTGATTTCATGCATTTTTCTATGGGTCGATATATCCCACAATTTCGGCATCAAAATTCTGAACTCATTGTCAGATTATTGTTTTTATTTCCTTTCTAATATTTTATGTTTCATAAAAATTTCAAAGTTTTTGCCCAATAATTCGTTTGCATAGCACTGCAGCTACGCTACCGAGTCAGAAAAAAATAGGGTGCTTTCTCTCACGTCCGCAATGGGGTTATTTTCTAGGTCGTCATATGTTTGTTGTCATTAGAAAATTATAACTGAAACACATTTTATGCGCATATATCGTTTTTGAATGTTCATGGAGACAAAAAGTTTCTGAAACGATATGATATGACTCCCTTTGTTGAAAATTTAATGAAGTAGAGCTTTTTTATTTCGAAAATGCCGAAATTGGGTACCACGCCGATATTGGGTTACACAACGTTACTCAAAATGAGTTGTTACACGGGGTTTTAATTGAACGTGTTTACAACGAGACATTTTCTAAACAGGGGGCGTCTCCCTCAAGACGGATTGTAAATTAATATATCCCCACAACCTTTTAGAGAATTAGTTTTTCAATGCGGAAATACTTTTTATACAATCTATTTATAAACCCTGCCGCCCTCAGGGGAGAAAGTTAAAGTAAGCTGTGTATGGGTATTAAAGTTGACATTTGACGGAGAATCCCATTATTATATTGTTATTTTTATGGACCGCCTTGGTAGAGTGCGTAAGGTCGTGAGGTTTATCCCCTGCCGGGTCAAACCATAGATATTCAAACTGGCATTTGCTGTTTCTCCGCTAAGCACGTCGCATAAGAAGTAAGAGTATAAACTGGTCAGCCAGAGATAGAATAATATGTCTTGGTAAAATGGAATGTCTTCCTGCGGACTGTTGCTTTCGTTAGTTGAGCGTTATTCGGCTCAGCGTGTCGGTCTAGTACAAAGCAGTGTTCATTTACTCATTAAAATGCTTTCATCTGAATATGCATGAAATGTATTCCGTTGTGATTTAAGCAACAATCAATCAATCAATCAATTAACCAATCAATCAATCAATCAATTGATCAATATTTTTTCTGGCCATGAATCACATAAAATACACGTGTGATTTTTCTCCGACCTGACAAAAAAACGTGATATATTGTGATTACAGAAATCTTTTTCATGCTCGTGAGCTTACGTTTTTTTCTGTTTTGTGCCATATAAAACACTCTCATCTCGTCAAGGGCTGCAGCCGATATAAAACAGCCACCGTGAATTCTTTCTTGTATGCTGGAAAATTAGTTCTTTATACCAAAATAAGAAAAAACAGAAATCTATATGACATCGTTGTTTTACAAAAAATATTAATCGGTTTACGCATGCGAAAATCCAGTTATTTACTATTTTAAGAACCTCTTTTGTTATAATTTATTATGATAATATAATGTGAAGCATCCCATCAGTCAATAGATTAATTGGTTGATTGTTTATGGCGATCGGGCAATAGCCATATTCATAACGAGAAGAATAAAATAATCATAACGTCTTAACTAGTCAAACCAACCACGATTCACATCTCTGCACTTCTCTAGTCTTGTTTGATAGTATAAAGTGAAATAATAGAACACGTCCCTTCAGAAAACAAAATGTACCTAATGCTGAGCATATGTAAAATATTTCTTTCCTTTTTAAGATTTTGTTATTGAAGAAGTAATGATATCAAATATGTCTTCATCTAGAGTAATTTTACATAACTGCTTTTGAGATAACTTTTCCGAAATGTTTCGGAAGACAGCCCCCATGGAGGCAGAGTGGGCTGTATTTCATACCTATGAAGAAAAAATATGGTTAAGGGTATCTGCTGAACCATTTTTGGGATTACTTGTCATTTTCAAAATAAGGGGCCAAATCGCACGGATGCTAATAGAAATTTTTTAAGCTTATGAGGAATAAAATATCGTTGAGGTTGGAATCTGATGTGGTAGGATTGTCACTGAACCATCCAAAACGTATAAATTACAATTAAATTTACTTGTACATGCCATTTATACTTAGGCTTTACAACGGTATTTCATTGTCAATTAAACTTTTCACATAGAGATAAAGGAGATGTGTCTCTAGGTTGGGTTTAGGCCTACAAGAATGGACAAATAATCAAACTATAAGTCAAGCTGTAAAAGACCCCAAAATGTGATGATATTCAAAAATAACTATGTATTAATACAATGTAAAACAAGCACATAAAGTATGTTACGGGGATAAACATGGGTTGTGAGTGCTCACCCCGAACATGGGAAAGGGATGTGACAAAACGACATAAAACAAACATTAAAAAACCAAATGCATCAAATTTAAATTGTTAAATCAATGCATAGTATGCAGACAATGACTAATACAAGAGACAACATGATGTACAGACCTCGAAAAATTAGTCGCTGTTTCTGATAGCCATTTCAAAATCCAAACACAGTTAATAACACACCTGGTACTCTTAAGCTAAGACATCAATCAAAACATGCCAGGATTGATTTAGTGTCATAATGTCACTTGCATGTATAACCCAAGAAAACTAGGTATTGTGCAAATGCCAAAATAAGTAGTATGGACGGCATGTAGGACACAAATGTAACAAAATATGAAAAATCAATGTTGATTCCAAAGCTCAAATTATTCTTTAAAAAGTGTTATAAATATAACCTTTTAGGATAAGTTTATTCAAGTAACCGATAAGCCCCAAAGGGTTGTGTAAAAATAAATGAGATTTATTTCCAACATTTCCATAAAAGGTTTAGTGTGATTTTTGAACGTTTTTTGAACCAAACAATAAAATTAAATCTTGTGATATTTATGTTAGAATTTAGTAAGTATTTAATAATTAGCTAGTAACAGAAAGATAACGTTCATTAAAAGCTCAAACATCGCTCCATACAAAAGGGCAAAACGAAAATCTGAGAAATAAGTACACTGTATGAAAGAGTCAAAGGCACGCCCTCGACAAGGACGAGAAAATTTACAATAGGAAATGAGAAATCTTCTCTCAAATCATTTATTCTAGTTTTGATTTTGCCTCATGAAACAGAAACACTTAAAAATCCAAATATTGACAACTGCTGCTGTCCGGATTAGTGAAATCAATGACCAGTGCTTAATCTTTCTCTGTCTAATTGTTGGTGCGATTATCCCAGTTATTACTCTTGTGATGACGTATACTTATAACGCGCATACCGAACAGCAATACATGATCCCCTCCATTAGCGCGGGGAAAATAATGATGGAAAGGCTTTTAGACCCGTGATAGTTGTTCATATAGAATGTCATATTGGGCCTTTTGGAACAGACCGCCAATTTTGAGCTGTTGCTAATATTTTAACGTGAAGAGAACGAGCCAATTCTTACAACGCGATACCGAATGTCACGTTCCTATCCGAATAGCGTTCGTTTGAAAATTTGCACATCTCGCCAAACCAACGCGGACCCCATTTTCTGTAGATCTACCTCCTGGCTAAGAAACCGAGAAACTGGTCACTTCTTGTTACGGTCGAGTATTTATACTTCCTGTCCAATCAGCTGGAGTCTCTTTAAGTGGGTAAACTGAACTGCCTATTTCTATACGCCGATCGACGTTGGAGATTTCGTTTGATATATGGACTTTCCTGCACTTTTTCGTGTGGGTAAGAAATATTTAATATCAAGATTGTGAGAAGTTAAGGTAATTTGTTTAATGTACATGTAATTAAATTCGTTTGAGAACGTTCAACTTTTTGTGATTTAAATATTATTTACATGGAAGTTTAAAATACAAATTATAATCGACCTCTATTACATTATACGTCTTATTGAATAAAGGACTATAAAATTTTAAAAGAATCCATTCTATACTGAACACGCCATCGTTTATTGGGCACGGCGTAAATGTTCATTTATATTCCGTAATTTATTTGTCGTACATATTAGCATGATGTTAAATAAATTAAATTTTCTATATGCAACTTCTTTGTCAAAACCATTAACTTGAAGTAGACGAGAGTATTGCCAGCTCTATAGTAAACACTGGTTTTGACTTGGAGTCATGCCAAAATTTAACTAAAATCTTTGTTCATATAATGTAAAAATATTTAAGATACTTATTTCTATTTACAACCAATTTACACCAACTGAAATTGTCTTTTCACTATCATTGTTTCGGTATGAATTTTGAAGAAGACGTCTACCACAACCATACTGTGATATAACACAACAACTTATTCGACGCCTTGACAATTAACGCGAGTTGAAAAGACGAACCGGATATGTAACATAGTCTTATGAAAGAATGAAAAAGGCATTGTTTCATAGTTTCATAGAGTACGAGAATCCTACTGACATATTAATTATTATTCGTCTATCACAAATGTTTAACAGAAAACCTTGATTTGAAGCCTTGAGGATCGACATGGGTTGAAAAGACGAACTAGATATGTTGTCCTTTCACTAAATAACTCTACCTTTGTGACTATGTTGACCGCATCTATCCCATTGAACTTGAAATCAAAGATAATACAGAAACAGAAAGGTCTGCTTCATACCTAGACTTACATCTAGAAATTGACACTAAGGGCGGGTTAAGAACAAAACTTTACGACAAGAGATATGACTTTGAATTTCCCATTGTAAACTTGCCGTTCATGTTTAGCAACATTCCAACCGCACCTGCATACGGATTGTATATTTCTTAGTTGATACGCTACTCCAGGACTTGTGTTCCTATCAGAATTTTATCGATGGAGGATTGCAGCTGACAAGAAATCTACTGTGCCAGGGTTTTTCAGGGAAAAATTAGAGTCATCACTCCGCAATTTTTTCGGTCGCCATCACGATTTGGTTGATCTGTACGAAAATGGCAATGGATATTCCCACTATCGTGACTAAAAATCCGTTCCTGTGCCGTGTAGACTTCTAAATTTAATTCTAGAGATGTCGGTTCATATAGTTTGTCTACACATCATAAATGGCCTAGCTACGCCCCTGACTGTGACCACCAAGCCTAGCTTTCTATATAGATTGTTAATTGTAAACCAACCAGCCTGGCTTTCTATACAGACTGTAAACTGTACAAGTTTTTTCGCATGTACATTGTATTTAGTAAACCGTCAATACCTCGCCACCTCACTCGGTATGTTAGGAGATTGTCTACTTACAGCAAGTTACACGACCACCGCACTCGGTGTGTTAGGAGATTGTCTACTTACAGCAAGTTACATGATCTAATGTCAAATACATGCTTACCAATGTTTTAAAAATACTCTGAACTTTGCTATGCTGTTTTAGAACTGGTAAATTTACACATATCAGTGAAGTTTAATAACAAGAAGTTTTTAAGTCCAGTGTAGAATACCCATGCGAGAGATCAAAAGTGCATAGTCCAAAGAGACAAGACAAATTTAAAAC
>JARWCS010327229.1:0-20697 GCA_034783895.1 Geukensia demissa | reverse complement strand
AATGTCTAAACAAAATATAAAGAAAATTAAACGAGTGGAATTTATTTTATTGATGGTGTAGGGTACCCCCTTAATCTACAAGGTATCTTAAGACCTTAGAAAGATGTTGGGTAAATCTATTGAAATCAGGAAATTTTCTATCGAATAACAGTTAACATTCTGGCCAACAAAGATATATTAAATTTGACCAGATATGGACATTATTTTTATAATGTCACAGCTACAGGTTATGTTTTAAATAGTAAAATGCATGCAATTCGTACTGTTGTTTTCAAGGTATCTGGACCATGATATAAATAGTTATAAATAGTTACAATTTTTTTAATGATGAAACACAAAATTTTATTTTAGAAAATGTAATGTTTCAGGATAGACTTTTATATTAAAACCTCTGTTAAATATAAAAAATACCTGTTAATTAAAGTGTAACAGTATTTCTGAGGTTTTCCAAACCAACATCATTATGTTAACATTTTTTAAGAAAATTTTGGTCTTTTTATAGTCATATGGTCATTTTTGGTCCAAATACCTGAAGTGAAACCTCTTTACACCAGCTAGACCAGGCAACTGTTTCACAAAAGGTTCTTAGTGTTACGAGAGGTTATTGTACATATGTTATTACGGACTAATGATTAGTCGCAAGTCCTAGGAATTTTCGTGAAACATTTGCCAGGGCTGGTTTAGAGAGATTTTACTGATTTAGGAATGGCAGAAAATCTTTGTGTACATTTGTCATATAGGGTTTTAAAAATTTGATCTCGAACATACTTGTGAATATTTTTAATATGAAATAGGTATGACCTAAATATTTAACAAGTACTACCAATTGATGTTTAAAATGTTCTTTTAAACCTATCATAAAATACAGGTTCATCAAATTTTTTCCTGCAGAAAAAACAACCATAATTTTCATGAAATAATATTGACTTAAATTTTGAAAACCCCAAACTGACCTATGAAGTCAACATGTATGCCTACTACTATCAAATTTTATTCCTGCCATTCCTAATACAGTACACACACAGAGCTCGGTATGAAAAACACTTTAGCCTGACCTTGCAGATTTCTAGTGAAATTCGGAGCAAGTTGGAGAAAGTTAAAGGAATTTCACCAGCTTCCAAGTTTTTACTAAAAACACATACAGTTTTGTATGAAAAAAACTCTTACCTGACCTCAGAGATTGCTAAGGAAATTCTTTGAAGTTGGAGAAATTTCACCAGCTTTGGAGTTTTACATTCAAAACTCTTTGTGTGTACTGTAACATGTAATTTAAATATTAATGCAACTGTGTTTGTAACGTTGAATGTGAATGGATGTTTGAATCCGTGTTTGATGACATCTGAGAAACTGTGCAACACAGACATTTATTATATTTAAATATGTTTCGATTGAGTGTAATCTTATTCATTTGCATTAGAATGGAGTTAACAGTATTGTAGTTGAAGTTATGTCAGCATCAGTTTCGGTTTGATAGTCGCAAATATGGCTGAGCTGACACATCTTCAGTAAACACAATTTGCGACCATCAAATCATCAATTGATGTCAGCAATCTTCAAATCTTTTATATATATAAATCTTGTTACTTGTATGGTCTTGGAAATCTGTATTAATGTCTTCAACATCAATCTAGGATTATAAAAATTGAGATATTTATTATGTTTCTAAATTTATATCAGTGTTAGCATTAATTATTGTTTAAAATTTTGTATAAAAAGAATACCATATTCATGCTAATAGATGCCCAGGGCACTTAGTAAATTTAAAAAAAATACAATCAACAAAATCAAAAATACAATCAACAAAATCACTACAGTCTGGAATTATTTCAAGTCCATTTCAGAATTGTGTATGTTTTTGGTATTTGGAATTAACAGAAATAAAAGAAATAGTTAGTTTCCTTCCGGTTTATTAATGTCTCATGATCTCTGATATACAAAAGGGAAGATAGGGGGTAAATGTCAAGGAAATTGAACCCCATTTTTGTAAGAAATATAAGAAAATGGTTGAATCTAGATTCATTACTTTCTCATGAATCTGTGTTACAGGTTTTTTAATGCCGAGATGGCCCATTACAGTGTAAATAGTTTGGGAAGTTTAGACTAGAAAATTTAGTTTCTTTCAGCTGTGTGTTAGCATTAAGCATGTGGGCATTGTTATTGTAGGAATGAAATGTGCACAGAGGGTGCCTATCGAAGCATAAATACTTATTACAATGAATATGGTAATTGTTCTAAACGTTCAGTTGTTCATAATTTTCATATTCATATCTTCGTTTTCACAAAAAAAAGAAAAAAAAACTTTTGGTAAAAAATATAATGATCAAAATAATATAAATTGCAAATAGCATTTTATGAAAGTCTTGCAGGTTTCAGAGATCATATAAGTTACTTAAACAATCAATACAAACTGATAATAATTGCATGAGTATAACTGTTGTCCTATTCTTATGTAGTTTTTCTTTCTTTTCATTCCCAGAGGGTCGTCGTCAACTTGGCGGTAATTATTTTTAGTGATTTTTTTTCAATCCTTATGTGGACTTGTCAGATGTTATAATTATCACCTCATGAAACTATAAAATTCCTTTGAAAAAAAATCTTTTAATTTTCATAAAACATTTTTTTTCTTTTTTTTTGTCAGTTGAGTCATAATATGCACATTTTAATCATTTTTTTAAATAGATGATTATTTGCATAAAGATTATTTGATAAGGCTATTTCAAAAATTTGAAGCATATAGTTCACTTTAAATTTGATATCGTTTATTATTATTATTTTGAATTATAATTTAACCAAGGAAATAAATTTTATTTAAAACCAGTTTCTGCTGTAAAAATGAGACAGTTTATGTTTTAATACATCTGACATGTCAACTTTTGAAAAATAATGTTAACCATTTTAGAGTGCTGATTGTCTTAATACCTAACTTCTTAATCCTAATAGGCATTGGAAATATTCTCTGATCTTAAGGTGAAATATGGGGTATTTTGCTTGATAGTTGTTTTAAACTAATCCTAACCAATCCAAAGAAATTATGATATTATCGGTGCTTAGTAGTTTCCTCCTCAGTATGCTGATATTATTCTGTTTGTTATAAGTAGAGAGAAGTACAAATAGAATGTATTAAAAATTATTTACTCAAATTATTATGTTCCCTTGTAATTAAAATATATAAATTTTATCCTGCAATTAAGCATTTTATTATACAAATACAAGTGTACGAATATTGCAAAGTGATATTCGTATAGTAGCATAATATTGTTTTCTGTTATCCCAATGCATTATGAGCGAGCCAAAATATTAATTTCGAAAACCAGCTGACTGGTGTCTCCAAATACTGCTGCATTCTTAAGAAATGTAGAAATGTAGAAAATATTCAACAATTTTAGAATGAAAACATACATTTATTTACTTTTTAAGAATTGCAGGATAAAAACAATACATTTACATTGCTGGAAAATATCAAATTCATTTGTACTCACTGCGAAATGGGTAAAAATGCTCGTGAAGCCTCGCAACATGTGACCTATTTCTGAAGCTGTACCATTTCCTGTTGGCTATATTTCCTAAATATAGTAGCAAAATGATAATTTGTACAATGTCAATTTCATTTCCTTTAAAGCCAGGGGCTCATTGAGGGACATAAGAGATTTTGATTATTGTGTTAATTTAATAATTTTGAAGTAATTTTAATATTTTTATAGCTGCAGTGTAAAAACAATATAAGATCAATGTCTGAAAAATATCAACATTTTTGTATCGGGCACGAAACTGTTGAAAGGTTTGGTAAACCTTGCCATAATCCAGTTTCTTAGCCTCATACAAAAGTTGATATCTTTCAGACTAATATTGTATACATTACTGTTGCAATTTTATATGAGCTCTAACATGTATATAGGATATTTTTTGTTGAATATTAATTATTGTCTTTTTTGTCCTGGTCAAGGCACCAAATACTTATAAACTTTAAGATATTCTAACCATAATAAAAATGGCTGTAAAATATTTCTTGTTTTTAACAACGATTTTGTTCATTAATTCTAAAAAGTTGTATGTTTCTGAATGTGAACCTGTGGTAATTGATTGTTAAAAGATTTACTGAGATTAATAGTATTTTCCAAACATTCCTGATCTTTTATGATGTCATAATGTTAGGTTATTCTAGAAAATCTGTGTATTTTTAATAATCTTATGGTTAATTATGGTTGGAATACCTTAAATGAAATTAAGTGAAAGAAATCCCATTGTAGTCCAAGAAGTAATGGCATTCTTAAGTTAAATTGACCACTTTTTGTACCATAATTTTTATATAGGTATTTGACAGTCATTTTAAGTGGAAGTAATGAGAAATTGTTGTATTCAATATTTTAGTCTGATATTTATGTTATTTTTATTGAATGTTCAAGTGAGGAGTTCCAGAAGCAGCTTGTTGTACATACTTGTACAGATAAAAATATGAACATTTTGGTAATTCAAATACTCATCCAGATAGAGCTCCTGCTATTACATGTTTTCATTACATAGAACAAGCATAGTTTTACAGGATAAGTAGATATGTAGAGGCGGATCCAGACTTTTGGAAAAAAAGGGGGGGCCAACTTTTTGCAGACCTCTTGAATCACCTATTTTCTTGATTTCTAATTCAAATTGAGATTAAGTCCAAAATTTTACCCAAACTTTTCTATTTTTATCATTTTTGCGTTTCAAAAGGGGGGAGGGGGAGGCCCCCATGGCCCCCCTTGGATCCGCCCCTGATATGTGACAAATGTAAGACATGCAGATTTACTCTTCTTAAAGAGTCGATCAAGTGTGCATAGTTTTCTCAAAGAGCCAGTGATGTATACATAGAATCAGGCTGGGATACAGTTTGACGATTGGTTCCAAATTTACATGTTTTATTAATAAAAAATGTCATCATTCATCTTTTCATCCAATCACTATATGAATATATGACTTGTACTTTTAGGGGATAATGGGAAGAAAAGTAAGTATTTCTAAATGTCAATGACAACTTTCTGCTTCCTGTGTGAAGGATTATGGGATATATCAGTTCTCCTTTGACCAATTAAATCTTGTTTGCATCCACTTAACCTCACATACCACACAACAATAATTCTACAAAGTTCCACTGGGATAGCCTTCAAAACCCTTTGTTGTTCAGTTCTGGTTCAGCATTTTGTTGAATATAAAAATTGAACCTGTAATTTTTTATCTTGTATTTTCTAAGGTCTAGATTTGTGATTTTCTTTTCCATTGTCTGTCTCTGGGCAAATTGTTTATATTTTTTTTCATCAATTTAGCAGTCAGCTCCAATACCTATTGCAACCTATTCCAATATACTGACATCAAACATTATCATTGAATTAAAAAAAGAATAACTTTAACTTGTGATCAATACCATAATCCTTATACTCATCACTTGGAGTTATGGTTTGTTTTAGAGCCGTTTGTGCCACTTAATACCTGATATTTGGTGGCTTGACAATAATATATGTTTTTTAATATATTTTTTGTTTCTATTATTTTTGCCTTTCTGTGTTTTGTGCTGGTATTATTAAGTTAATTCACATATTGCATCATTTTAACCCACACAAGATTGTTTGCAGTGCTAACATGTTTAAAATTTTATTTCAAAATCTACTCAGAATTTTAACAAATTAAACCTAAAATTATAAAAACGTTTGCATTGCAGATCCCAAAACAGTATATTTTGTAATTCACAAAAACATAAAAAGGCTTATAATATAAATTCTTGTTTCAACAAGAAAAATCTGATCTTGTTGTCCAAAATATTTTATAAATTTAAATAATAAGTTAAAATTGCATAAAAAAGAAAAAAAAAAGAAGAAATTTAGCAAATTGTAACTCCAGGATCGAATTCATAACTGCTTTATTCTCATTATTGCTGCACTCTGTTTGCTACATGTAAATATCATAACTTCTAGTGCTTTTAATTTCTGAAAAGGTGGTATAGGTATCTCTTTCCCTTTTGTCTTCAGATATTCATATGAGAATATTCATCAAATAATACTATATGTACAATTTAACTTATTTGGAAGAACAGATATGATAGATTTTCAGGTTCTTAAGTGATTGATTTCTAGGAGGAGGAGGATAATTGAAATTCATGAAGAAAAAGAAATATGTTTGTGGTGCGAAAATATTTTTCGTCATTCACGGCCATTGTGGCATAGATGGTTTATTGTCAGCTTTTATACAACAAATTGTCTTATCCAATAAGATTTAATTATTGATGGGCATTCACCTTACCTTTGTTAGGCCAAAAAGTAAAATATATGTTTTTAGTCACCTGACAGACCCTTGTTTTGCTGCCAAAGTTCTCTCACTTTATCTCCAAATATTGTCAAACATGCAGTTTAATGTTTTACTATAAAAACTCTGCATGTTTTATGCTAAAATTATTTTCAGTTGTGGCAAAACGTGAAAATTGAAATTAAGGTAATTTTTTCAAACAGCCAATAAAACAATATGGCAACTTTCAGTTTGAGATCTTGCAAAACTGGATTGGACTGAAGCTGAACTGGAGGAACCTGGAAAAATTCAGGATTTTACCGATTTTAAATATAATGGAAAAAAATGACTTTCATGACCTACCTGCACTATTTTTTTACAGGTAACTGTAAACACACTATATTTTTTGATGTTAAGTTGTTAAACATCCAAGACTACTGAAGGCCTTTAGAGATCTCAAATTTCCCATTACAAATTGTGTGGAAAGAAGATTATTTTTTAAGATATATTTATCCAGAAAATACATTTCATTGGTGTTTCATTTATTTTGAATTTTTTAGGAGGGTTTGTTGTGGGTGGGGTATACTCTCATACAAAGCCGTTAAAGGAAGAAGCTCTTATGATTTGGATAATATCATTTTTCTTTAAAACATGATTAAATACCAGATAGTAGTGTGTCAAAGGAAGATTTCTGGACTTATTTTTTTATTTCTTAAAATGATATTTTTCATAAAAATTTCCAGAACATACTTTGAGTTTTGGGATTCAGCTTTATCCGGTTGTAGTATTATGGTAGATCTAATCAGTGTTGAAAGTCATTATACACAGAATTAAACTGTACAAATATTTATCTTGTGTCAAGTTTTAAGATCCTGATCAAATGTTTATATAAGAAATTGACTTGGTATAAACTAACTTCCAATTTACTTTTATAATATTACACATTGAAGTGCTATCATGCTGAAAAGGGTTTTAATTTGTAATGTAATGGATAGTTACAATTTAATTTGCTCTGCAATAATTACAGTTCCGTGATGAACACACGATGAATGTCTTGTTTGTATTCAAATATGCCATCATGAGTTGCAGTTTTTTTAGGTTGGCACCAAAAGAAATATTAAATGCATTTAAGTTTGCTTCATTACAATCTCATTTAAAGGGTATAGTAAGAAATGGCTTAAATTTATCTACCTACGACAGGGGCAAGATTGTGTAAAAGAATTAAATATGACATAAAAGTCGTCATTTGATTCCCTCCTCAGTGAAGGCCTTGTTGAGACCACATGAGGTAAACTGTCTGCAGTCTCTTGTTATATATAGTGTGAAGTCCTTTAAGTGGAAAATCATGAACAATTTGTGAATATTTTTATGGCATGTATACATAAATTAAAAGTTTTTCTGGTTATGAAGATCTGGCCTAACCAAGAATATGTGAAGTCCTTTAAGTGGAAAATCATGAACAATTTGTGAATATTTTTATGGCACGAGAACATGAATGTCAAGTTTTTTTCTTGGTTATGAAGATCAAGCCTAACAAAAAATATGTGTGGGTCCTCTTACATCAAAATAAAAAGAATGGTTTGCCCATGTTTTTTAAAGAAACTATTGTTGGCAATGAAAAGTTAGATCAAAATTGGATGTCTTTTTGTCGTACATGTAATTCTTATAGATTTTTCCAAGTTGAGATCATTTGAGTTTTTCTGAAGGAGTTCAAGCTATTTGTTAAATCTAGATGCAGATTTTTCCAAAGAAACTATTTCAGGATTGTGCCTTTTATATAAAAGATTGTAGCCTGAGTTTCAATTCTTTTTAAAAGACTATAAAGAATCACTGGGGTCTAATCAATGCTTTGATGTTTTTGTATCAGATAGAATTTAGTGAAGAACCTCTTGGGCATTTGATACCTTCACCTTTATTTCACCTTCTCTTTTTATTTAAATTCTATAAACTAACATTTTGATATGACAGATTTCAATATGAAAAGTTTCATAAATACAATAGGTGTGCTGGTAAATCACAGAACTTTCAGCGCTTTGTTTACTGTTATCTATGGGTCAAGGATTAATCTGTTGAGAGGAGATAAGTATTTAATGACCACAACATTTTGTCTTTTGTGTAAACAATACATGTTTGTTACCTGTTGACTTTTGTAATTAATTCTCCAGTTTCTTTACTGGGAACAAAAATGTACATGTAAGATTAAACAGATTTATGTTGAGCTGTCTCAAAAGGCCTAAATATATTTTTAATAGCCTTGATATTAGGCCAAGTAAATATCATCCAAACTTTACAAAAATATGGGTCGGTGGGAGGATTTTATTTTTTATTTTTCGCAAAGGTATTCTAGACCTAGAAAACATTAACCAAAATTTCTTTTTATGTATCCCTTGAATTGTATACACATGCTATTATGAAAACCTTCACTTATGATTGATTGATTGAATGTTGCTTAATGTATAGTGGCAAATATTTCATTCATATTCAGGATGAGAGCATATAAATGAATGAATCCTGCTTTGTACTAGACCCACATACTCAGACGGATTTTTAACATGCCAGCTCATGAAAGCAACAGTTAGCAGGAAGACATGCCACTTTATCCAGACACATTATTTTGACTCTGGGCCGACCAGTCTTTGCTCCTACTGCTCAATGCTGTAGGCTTAGTGGAGAAGCAGCAAATACCAATTTTAATGTCCCCAGCCTGGGATTGGAACCAAGACCTTCCACACTCGAGGCAAGCACGCATACCATTACACCACCAAGGCGGTTTCCGTCACTAATGAGAACAGTTTAATAGAACAGAAAATAGCATAGTGAAACATAATAATACGTTCAAAATATTGGAAAGGAACCTTAAAAACATCAAGAAATCTTAATCTTGATGAAAAAAAATTAAGGTGGGACGATTTTTGACAGAGGGCTAGGGAATCTAAAATAATTGATTTTACTAGTCCTTACAAGTCTAATTTAGGTTGGGTGTAAAAATCTGGATATGATTAAAATATAAGGTTGTTACATTAAATTGAAATATATATAAAGGAATAATAAAAAGAACTGTAGGTTATTTATTTCATTATTTCATTAGTGAATTAATAAATATTTTAAATTTGAAGGTTAATTTGATATTTTCTTTTGTTGTGAAATTCAGACCTATACAGTGGTCTGTTTACTTCATTTCAACTTTCATTTAAACTATTAGGTTTATTTTAGTTTAGTAAATAAACAGCAGTTAAATTTTTTTGGTATCTATGTTAAGGTTTTGAATTTCAGTTGAATAAAATTTATCCAGAAATAATTGAAAAATAAAGAAAGATGATTAATTGTCACCGATTTTTCTGTGTTTTATAAAATCCACTTTTGATTTATGTTTATTGACCCTCTCAATCACACACCTATTGGCACACTTAATAATATCAATCCAGTTTTGGCGTGGCGACAACTTAAAAAGTGAGCAAAGAAATATATCTTTACATTACTATATCCCCTTTCAGTTAGTTATGACTTAATTATTAAATAAACAAGATTATGTGAATGGTTAAATCTTCATTAACGTCCAAAAATTATTTTCTTTCATTATAAGCTGGTGTATAATGAATTTAAAAGGAATAAGTGAGTAAACAAATTTTCTGAATTACATTGAATGACGTCAGTTTTGTCAATAAAGGGTCGGAGCACACTGAAGAATCTGTGTTCAAGTTAAAAAGTTCAAGGAGATTTATAATATTTTTAATATTTGAAAAATTAAATTGTTGAATGAAGATACTGTAAATTTAGAAATTATTGCCTGCATTTTTTATTGAGAATCTTCGAATGGAGACGATGACGCAAGTTTTATTTTTGCAGATTTTCAGAAGGTGTAACACAACATAACTGGAGAATTTTCGAATGCAAGTTCTAATTATTGCGATTACAATCCTGTCACATTATTTACAATAATAAAAATATCGCAATAATTTCTTCATTTACAGTAAATTATTGTTTTCCTATATTTATTGTCACATTAAGGGCAGAATTAAAAACAGATTGTTGCACTAAGTTGTAGTATGTAAAATTGTTTTGTCCAAAATATTTGTTATCTAAAATCAAATAAATCTAAAATGCAAAAACCTCAACAATGTTTTATTTAAATGCAGAACTGCAAGCTTGTATATCTCTGTGCCATTAAATAAAATAATCTGAATTTCTATTTGAATTATTTCCCTTTGAACCAATTAGATGCAACTATCTGCTATTTAATATTTATACCAGAAACTATTTAAAATTGGGTCGGTATTTTATTCAAGTAATTATGGGTTGTGAAAAGGAAGTTCTAAGGAACTAACAGTGAATTTTTTGGGGGTATCAGAAACTCAAGATGAAAAAAAGAAAATTAATGTTTTTCAGAAATGTTTAAATTTACTAAGTGATCATCAGATGGGTAAAAAAGAACATACATTATTGGACTGGCTGTTCATTTTCCTGAAAGTTTTTACAATACATTTACAGTTCTGGGATATTAAAACAGGATGTCAAAGAATTTAAGATGATCCTTGTTTATAACAACTAAAATCTGTGAGGTCAATGATAACAATAAATGCCCGTTTAAAACATATTAATGACTAAATTTTCTCCAACAGTTTAACAATACACAATGGAGTTAAACTGCTGATGATAAATTCTTCTGCCCAGGTTTTTGTCTCCATGCATTGAAACATGTACACGACAAATTCGGTCTGCATAAAAGTATGTATATTTTAACAGTGTGAATGTATCACTATAAGGATGTGGGCTGAAAAATTTGATGTATATTCTACCTAGGACAAAGTTAGCTCTTCCCTAGCAACAATCCCGCTTTATGATGTTGCTGTAGGGGTTTTGTTGTTTTATATGACAACAGGGAAGACATTTCGAATTGTTTTTCAAAGTTACAATTAGGATTGGAAATTTTCGGTAATCTGTGTTAAATTTGGAGTTAAATGACCTAATTAGGAGAGAACCTTTGTGTTGTTTTGATGAAACTTTAATAATATGTGGATTCCGCTTTTACTTATTTATCAAGGGGAGTTAACCCAGTTGTGAGAAGATTTAAGGATAATACGTTTCCATATTTGACGAAGACCAAAATATTATATTGAAATAGCTAATTTTTGTTAGCGGCACAAAGTTCATACTTTTTTTGGTACCAGGTGAAATTATTTGCAATGTTCGCAAAGCCAGGGTGGTTATTTGATGATAATCAATACTTAGAACCTGTTAGAACCCATTATAAAAGACTTAACTCTAAAGTTGAGTTAATTCAACAAGAAAAGAGTAAAACCAGCGACAAATGGCGTAATAAAACAGTCAAACTCGTTGAAATAGAACCAGATCCTCCAAATACCGCTAAAAAATACATCTGGTGTCGGAAACGTAAGTAAAACTTTATTATGGAAATATTATAATAGATAGAGTAGAATGAAAGTTTTCCATGGATGAGTGGATTTCAGCTTTTCCATGAAAAAAAATGTTTGGGGTTAAATACTATTAGTCTTGTTTTTCAAGGTGGTAGAAGCAGATTTCCTCTTGTTGAATAAAATTGCTGCCAAAATGGTCATTGAAAGCATCTCTGGATTGGTAGATTTTCAAACTGAAATAATGTTTTTCTGTTTTGTCCCCAACCACATCATGATGATTGTCTGGATCTGTTCCCCATCACAATATGTTGGTGCAACTACTGGATAGATTTTGTTCAAATTTAGCAGGATTGTTACCTGTTATATGTTGATGATCATAATATAATTTTTTGGCCATGTTGATCCTAAGATTTTAATTGGATCCAGTTATGGCAGTTTGTAATTTTCACAGCATTGTATGTATTTACATTTCTTGTGGACATGATTTTGTGTATTTAGATTGTTACTTGTGATATGTCATGTTTTACTGCCATTTAGATTTGTCGATTTTAATAGTGTTTATGGGACTTTTTTATTATTATTTTTAAGACCTTTGTTTCTCATTGTGTTCATTTCTGAAACTTTATGAGTACCGGGGTATCTTGTGTATAATTTACTTGATTATTTTCATGTAGAATAAAGATGATCTTTTCAACGGTGAATTTGTAGGAGTTATTGGCTAAGTTGGGTTTTTTTCAAAGCCTTTATACTCATTATACTATATATATTGCTTAAAGAAACAATTTTATCGAAACTAGTTTGTAGATTTTTATAATATTTACAGATTTACCCTTTTGATACAAATATAATCATTACCCTATATCCATCTTTTATTGAACTTCTAAACAAGTTGAAATTTTCTTTATACATGCAACAACTGATGCTATGGTAGGGGGGGAGGGGGGAGACATAAAGCCTGTCATCCTTGGATATAAGAATTAGAATAATAATATTTTATTTCCAATTATGGTCCCACAAGGGGAAAACAATTTCAATATGATATATGATTGCAATAAATTCAATTTTACAGTAATTAATTGTTTTTCTGTGGAATTTTCTTAAAGAAATTTTACTAAAAACAAATTATGTTTAAATACATGATCAAGTACTTGTAACAAGGCAGTGACTAATTCTTACTGTTATAAATGAAATAAACTTGCACACTGTTGGAATAACTTTGGTTATGGGACAACTATTCAATGGGAGATAACTCTGTTTATCTACCTGAACTACTTTTTAAATAAATTATCTTAAAGTTTTGGAATTTTTACATGGTTGCTCTATTTGGAAACTTCGATTTTTATAAATTTGCCATTTATATCTGTCATTCTGTCATTCCATCCATTACACATAATTTTCATACAATTTTCCCCAGCTGTTGTAAACACTGATAATGCTGATAATTGTATCTGTGTGTTGGTTCTTAGGATACGTTTTTAGATGCTTCAGACATCTGAGGACTAGAATTTTCCATATATTAAAGATGGAATGCTGGGGTTTCACTAGTGAGCATTGGCTCACAGATTTATTGTTTAATCAACTTCCATATTTACCTATTCACCACAAAGTGAAATTATTATGTTGAAATGATAAACTTACCTGTACAGATCACTGTAGCCTATCACCTATATGGCTTGAGAAGTGGCTGGGTTTGTACTATACAAAAACGGGTCGCATGTGATAAGGTTTGTCAGTTAACTGCCCAAGGTCAGTGGTTCTCCCTGGGTACTCCGGCTTCCTCCATCAGTAAAACTGACTGCCGTGATATGACTGAAATATTGTTGAAAGTGGCGTTAAACCCCAATCAAACAAACAAACAATATTATGTTGAAATGAGTTGATGTATTTTTACACAAGAACGTCTGGTATAAGAATGATGCAATATCAAATTTAAAAAAAAGAAAAGTAAGGAATTCCACAAGGTATTACACAAACTTGGTTAACTTCCAATATCGGTACATAATTAACTTGTTTTAGTCAAGGAAGATGATGTTGATTAGAAGTGCATTGTGGGCCACATAATATTTACTGCATGAACTTGCTTACGACACATTGAAAAGACATAATTGAAACAATTTAATCTAAATGACGGAGTTGGTTACTATCACCCTTTGCCGTCAATATATCTGACGATTGATTTAAATGATTGTAGGATATGGGTGTATTATATACCCAGTTTTGTGTTTCTTTATGAGATATAGAATACTTATAAATAAGTTTTAAATGGGATATTGTTTGATATATCGTCAGTTGCGTAATGTTTTATGATTTGGATGTCAGAGATGAACGATAAACTATGGAGGTGCATTGTGGGATGTGAGACCATTTCATTATAAAATTTTATTCTCTTAAATGTGCAGTTTTAATGTCATGTCTGGAGTGAACAGATGGTTGCTGTTAGTTAATTTAGAACTGTTTCTCTTTTTTTTTCTGTTTTAGCAGTTGGAATTATATTGGTTTATTACAAACATTGACTCATTTTGATTTGTAGCATTATGCTAAGATAGTTTTGATATTTTTTTATAAAATGGAATTAGTCTGTTATGATTTATTGTATAGACATTAGTAATTTTTGTCTTCCTTGTTGATTGCCTCAGTGATGCAAATTTATCTACAGGTTGTAGGAATTCCTATGGGTACCAACTCTGGCCCTTCAATGGCAGACTTATTCCTTTACTTTTATGGATCACAGTTAATGACCTAACTCCACAAAAGGCTTCTAATTCTGATTTAATAGATAAATTCAATAACACTTACTGCTATCTTGATGATATCTATGCAGTTAATAACCTGGACTTCTCCAAATTCGTCCCCCAGAAACTTTACTTTGATTCAAGCTAATCAGGACAGCAGCAGTTGTCCTTTTCTTCTGGATTTAAATGTTTCTGTTTCACAAGGTAAAATCTAACCTATTATATGCAACAAGATAGGCTGAAAAAATCTAACCTATTATATGCAACAAGATAGGCTATTTCTCATTCCCTATTGTAAGTCTTCCATTCCTTGACGGCTCCCTCATAGAGTGTATGCATTTCTCTGAACTTGTTGGTTTTGCCACTGCATGCAGTGATGTTTTAGATTTTTATAAACATGATCTTTATATTACCAGCAAAATATTGAGTCAAGGATATTGTTATCATAAATTTGTTAAAACTTTTACAAAGTTCTATCATAAATATAAAAATATAATTTTATAGTTTGGTTGCACCCGCAGAAAATTGATAAAAAAGGGAATATCACACCCAAACTTTTATGTAAATGCAATAAACAAAGTTTGTAAAGTTACACACATAATATAAACATAAATTAAGAATATTAACACCATTTTACGATTTTGAACAATGAAGTTTCTTTTAATAATAGATAATTTGGGATTACCTCTCATACAAAAATAGATTGACTCCAAACCATGATAAGGGTTGCCAGTTACCTGCCAATTAAGTGATTCTCTCCAGTACTCCAGCATTCTCTACCAATAAAACTGACTTCTAGATATGAAAATATACCCCCAAAAATAAGACTAAAACAACTACATATTTTCAGGACATATTTCAATTTTTGATGTATTTCTATTATGAAATAAAAAAATAGGAGATGTGGCATGATTGTCCATGAGACAGCCATCCACCAAATGACAGTCAAATCTTAACTTCAGCAGGTCCTATTACGGCCTTCAACAAGAGTCCACATCATAACGGAAGCTGTAAAAGACCCCGAAATACAAACTGAGTGATTGATCTTTCTTTATTTTGTCCCTAGCATGTGTGATGAAGGTAAATACAGAAGTGTGCTTTACATGTAGTTAAATTTGACTGTGGAATATTTGTTAAATGTTGATTGTGTCTTGTTGACATATATTCTATAGTCCTTCTTTTAAATGCTGCTTTTATCTTTCAAATTCTGTCACTCATCAGGGTATTTTTTTAAGCTTTATGCAAAGTCTTCTATTTAATCTTTAATGAAATTCTTTACAATGTTGATAATTGAATGGAGAAGACTTTTATCTGTCTGTGGATATATTATATGGTATATGATATATTACCTAACTTTCCAATATCTTTTATCTGCTCTATATTGTATTATTGACGAACAACAATCACTTGATTTCGTGCTAGTTACGACACCTGACAATCATTAGGTATAATGTCTTGCCTAGTCTTTTGAACAAGTTATAAAAATTAATGAGCTTCATAAAAATTTTTAGGTTTGTCAATATATCTCCATTATTTCCCTACCTCATAATTTACTGTACAGTAAAATTTGAGTTGTGAATATAACTGGTACATAGTCGTGAAAAGTGTGGATCATGTTGACATGGAAAATGGCTTTGTGAAGGATGGGACTAGTTATACTTGGAGTTATTCTACTGGAAATTCGTCACCACTCCTACTTATAAGGGGTTCAGGTTCACAGACTGGTAAGTGCCATTTGGGGTTGATAGTACTCAGGTTGGTTCAGGGTTACAATGTATGAAGAACAACTTGTCTTACTGATTTTGTTGTTTTCAAGATGTCTCCACTGTCACAAGGAAATCTTCAATAATGAACAATGTCCCACACTTCTCCATTGTGTTCAAGATGTCTCCACTGTCACTGTCACAGTTATGAACAATGACCCACAGTTCTCTGCCTTGTTGACTTCTCTACCTGTTTAGGAAGTCTCCATTAGTGAACTATAACCCCCACTTTTTTGGTGTTCAGGATGTCACTGCTGTCAAGGGAAACATCCATTGGTGACCAATGACCCACACTTATATCTTATGTTCAACTTCATTGTAATGGGAAATCTCAAAATTTATGACTAACAATTTGTGTACATAAAAGATGGCTTCAGATTGGCTCTTCAGAGATAGAGCAAAGATTTCCGGTTCAGACACCACCCCTGTTTTACAGAAAACTGCCAGTGATGACATATAACATGTACATGTGTATTTAAGATCTCAGTTGTCTCATAGATACTTTTCGCTGTTGGCAATGGATCACAATTTCCTGTGTTAAAGAGTCGGACCCAAATATAAAATAACAACAGGGAATTTTACAAATAACAATGATCTTTCCAACATACATTCTAGTATCTGGAAATAAATACAGTGAAACCTGTCTACACCAAACCCCTTTTGGACTTGAAGACCTGTTTGGTTTAGACAGGTGTTCGGTTTAGGCAGGTTAAAAACAAATGAAAACTTGTATAAAAGGACTTAAGAATCAGTCTGGATAAGACAGGTTTCGGTTTTCTCAGTGTTCGGTTTAGACAGGTTTCACTGTAAGAGCATACAACCCAAGCATAGGGAAGTGGACTGTTTTCTAGATGTTGATAGATGTGACGTGCACATATTGGGCACAAACAATACTACATGTTGCAGCATATTTTTAAAGTAGGTGTGAACATTATCAAAGTTTATCAGATTTTATGCTTGAATTTGATGATTTTTAACAATACATCAATTTTATGAAGTTTTGAAAAGCCTTGGTGCACACTTATAGGATTAAATTGGCTCTCACAATGATATAATTAATTTCATTGTAATATTATCCTTAATTTAGGCCTCGCTATTGTCACATTGTTTTAAATGCTTTGACGTTGTGCCTGTTTACGATGTAGTGATAAATTGGCAACATAAGATTAAATATAGTCGATAGTTTTTATCAGAACCTCTCTGGATTTACCTTAGAAACCAGTCATGGATTTTTCTGTAAATCTTATTTGGATCAACTGTTGCTATTCATTTTTTGTGTGATAAACGATGATTTCATAGTTGGATTTGACCTTCAAGGAGAATTATGGTGAACCCAGTTTCCCACTCCTGGCATGCTGGGTATATGGAACCAAGGGGTTATGTGGACACTCGTTTCAGATATTGTAAGACTTTTTTCTCTCATACTAACCTGACTTTGTGCAGATTTGTCCTTAACTCTTAAAGTTATTTTGTAAACTATTGTTTGATTGGGTATTGTGCTTTTCCAGTTGATCAGTAATAGAAATTTCACTTCACCTTCATGAAAAGAAAAATTTAAGTGGCCAACCATTATGATATAACTTTTTTGCAGACTAATGTTCATTGTATTAGGGAAAAATTTACTGGTTAATTCAAAACAAGGTCAGTAGCCCTTAACAACTTATTCATTTCTGGACAAAATTAAAAATTCTTAATTTAAAAAAAACTATAATTACATACGTATAATTGAAGGGATTGTAATTATAGACCTGTAATTGTATTACTAAAAACAACAAACAATGCTTTAATGTTGGAATCTTTGAAGACAAATTGTCTTTTGCTAAATACTTTTGTTGGCCTTTGGCAATTTGATTAATTTTTAAAGTACCAATGACATTTCCAAGTTTGCAAACAGAGGAACCTATAAAGGAAAATAATTTTAACATTCTATTTATTAAAAGTTTTTTGTAGAAATGTTTTTGTGGTAAAACTTAAAATTTCTTTGATGTGTAACTTTCAAGAGTACATGGAGATAGAACAAGATTATAGCATCATTCAAATTATCTCCCTTGGTATGGCCTCTCCGTGACCTATTGTTTATGATAGACCTGTATAATTATGATGATATGACTGACCAAACTAACTGGAGTGATTATAACCAGGATTTT
Source organism: Geukensia demissa (assembly GCA_034783895.1). NCBI lineage: Eukaryota > Metazoa > Mollusca > Bivalvia > Mytilida > Mytilidae > Geukensia > Geukensia demissa. The sequence goes on along the minus strand of JARWCS010327229.1, from coordinate 2,431 downwards.
ATTTTCATAATTACCAATACTGGTAAGCATTAGTTTTCATCTTACTTGATTTATCCAGGCAAAATAGGATTAACTGAATTCATATTGTAATTTGTCTCCTTAATTTTCCTGCTGCCAATAAGGGTTTAAGATAACAAGCAAATTGAAAAGTTTGGTATGGCAGTAGTCACCTACCCATAGTCACTGTTAACACTATAATAAACCAGGTTCGAGCTGTATAACATAGGGTGGCCCTTAGAAGATTGTGTTTCATTGCTAACCTACGATACCAAGTCGACCAAATTATATCAACTTAAACCACTTCGCCTGACCAACATGCCATCAAGTTACACAAATATTTCAATGTTCCACCAGGGAGTATTATCTGACTGAGAGCATTAAGTTGCTGTGTAGAACCTTTAAAACCATCTACCACAAAAGTTTGGTGTACTTGGGTAAAGGGACGTAACTGTTGAAATCAGTAATATGTTTGTAATATTCTGTTACATTAAATGCTCTTTAAGCATCCAATTGAAACAGATCTAAACTAAAATTTGAATGACACAAACATACCAAAGACTTACAAGAGTTAATGCCCTTTACATAGGTCTACTGACTTGAATTAAGAAAATCTGACTTTATTCTCCAGTCTGAATGTGTAGTAGGAACTTCATAGTTTTGTCTATTTTTTCCAAATGCATTTAAAATTTTCTCTCAGTGGGATTAAATCAGAAAATGGGAAAATTGTGAGAATATTTTAGTTGACAGGTACCACCACTTGGACAGAAGGGGATATTGTGTTTTCTGACTATAAGACGAGACTGGATGCATTTCCTATTACAAGTCTATGAGGACTACAGATTAGACCTTTTAGTCCACGTAAACTTATAGTCCACTTGATTTTTTATGAGCTAACTCATGTATGCATTCCATATTTTACACAATTTTTATTTTAACCTTTAAAGAATGACACGAATATTTCATTTAGTATACTTAAAGTCTTACTTATTGAGCATATGAATTGCTTTATATAAAACACCTTGTCAGTTAGCTGTTTGTCAGACAAGCAGGGGAATTTAGAGGACGGTAATTATTGAACAAACTTTGACAGCATTGACACAAATACTTCCAAAACCCTGTAAAATGAAGCATGCATTACAGATAAATACAGGTATAGATTACCTTTCTGCAGGTGTGATGGCATGTCAATGATCAAATACTTTTAAAACATGCAACTTCATAAGTTGTCTAAGACTTCAGATAAAAACTGTATATTTGCACTATAAGTCTGTGTGGACTAAAGGTCTAATCTTAAATTTCTTCGTAATATTTAAAAGAAAGAATATGGCATATATACCAGGAAGACACGATCCACATCTTATATAGGTTTAAAACAAATATTCAAAAGCCAATTTGAACTGAATATCAAGCGCTTTTTCTGTATTTAACTTCATCAAACACACTAGGCACCATGCAAAAATAGGAAGATGGGTAAAATTTAATGAATTTTTAGTGCATTCATAGACCAATGTACATTTACGTAATGAATGCCGATGGGCCAATTATAAAGATAGCAATCAGGGAATTTAACAAATTACAATATTGGAAAGATGTAAACTGTATCTGTTCATCACACATCCCAGTACCCCAAAATAAGGTTATAATGTGAAAATCATTCTTTAAAAAAAAAGTTTCATCTTTTAGTCTGAAAAATAGACCTTATCTTTAATCAGTCAATGCAAAACTATGTTTGATTTCTTGAAATGTCAAAGAAAACTGGAATTACCAGAGTCAAACACAAATGGCATTGGTGCAATTTCAAGATCTAGGATGAATAGGCCAAATTACAGACAAGGGCTTTGCTTTTTTCAAGCAGACCTGTAGACATTTGATATATTTCTTCATTTAACAGTCAAAGGAGTTACATTTGTTGGCCTCTTGATTAGGCCAAATGAACTTGTAGGTTGTCATCCTGGCCACCCTTCAGAAATTGCCCTCCTTGATTTTTCTAATTTTCAAAATTATAATAATTATTTTATGTTCGTTTCCAATATTGTGAAGCTATTATGTTTCACTTCCTTATTTTCTGTTAACAAACCTGTTTATCATAATACAATGTATCACATGTCATTCAGGGGACACATTAAAGGAAAGGCATGACATGAGACCAGTGAATATTTCCAGTTGATCACTGCCATAAATGTGTACAAAACATCACTGTGATCAAGCTAGGTTTTCAGATTCAACCAACTGTCCAAAAAAAGATACAGACCTACTCATACACTTATCAATTTTTGTGTTGCCAGTGCTGTATAGCATGGCTACACATAGGGATTACTTCTGTCATCTTACATGGTCCATGTCACACTTCCCTAATCCACTACTTCTCCTTAACCACTCAACATAATTCAACCAAAATTACACATAATCTTAAGTAGCATGTCTAGTATTG
>JARWCS010327228.1:0-30985 GCA_034783895.1 Geukensia demissa | reverse complement strand
AGCTACTTCCGGAATTTTTCGCATGCTTCTCCGTTATTGTTCGTAGCCTTTATCACATCCATCTTCAGGGATTTCAGGAATTGAAGTACATTAGTTTTTAAAAATCTATTGAATTGTGTTTTAATATAACTAAGGGGCTGAAAAAGCAACTTCTGGAGAAAACAGAAATAAATTTTGTTATATTATTAAAGATACGATAAAACATATATGCTAAAAACTAATATTGTCGACACAGCGTTTGGAGTATATAATAGAGCGACAATTACATAGCACTTTTTGTCAAATGCTTGTCAGTTCGTTAATGTTATCATTCCTCCAGCCTTGCAGATCTCGGGCTAATAAACATGACCTAGGGCTGATAAAGTATATGATATAAAATGCCTTCAAATAATCTATATTCATAGAATTTTTTCATCTCGGATTTCCTATGTTATGGTGATGGTTTAATGTAACTGACGAGAAGTAACGCCTTGAAATATCACCATTTCAAAATTTACCATATTTATTCAAATAGGTAAACTCGTATATCAAAAGATCCTGTTAGCTTTTTTCTTCAAAAACAGTTGCATGCAGTCTGCTTCATACGATTAAATAAAAAAATAGCGAAAGGGGAAATGCAGTTAGTACCCGTCGGAAGGCTGACAACCGCCTGATATTTGTCCCATTTTTTGTCATTTTAAAAAATGAAAACATAAGTGAATCAAAGCTTTTTTATTTTTCTCCACAATTTTAATGAACGTTAATAAAGTGTATTTAAAGTTAAAATAAAAAGTTTTATTAGTGGATTTTTTCATTCCAAAAATGAGGGCAAAAATAAGGTTGCTTTTCACACTGGTTAAGGGTTTGGCGCTGAAATTCGAGAATATGGTTTATTACACTTTAACCATACTTGAATATAGAATCGAGTTAAAACATCATTTAATCCATGTTTGGAAGTTTAGTTAAATCCAGTATATTGTTTATTGCATTTAAGAATATTTTATATCATGGCAGCACCTCGACATATTTAAGTGCAAGAACGCAAGAGCCATTCCACCAATGTTATTCGTGTATTACTACTACTTAAATTAAAAATCAGACAGCAAATCTGCGGTAAAAATGTCAAGCCGTACCTTAAACCACCATTTATTTCCTTGCTTGTTTTAGGTAGTGAACAATTTAACAACCATGACATTACAATGGAAGCCAAGAAAAACAAACGAAGCGCAAATGATGCAACAGTCATTCGAACTGCAAGTTATCTGGACAAACACGAAGGTAAGAACAAACCAGAATTATGTATCACTCACTTTGTTAGACATTGCTGGATATAGGTCCATATAAATCGCATCGTTGCTTCAGTTAGTTTTTCGGAAATACTGGGCAATGTTTTCGTACTTAACCATTACACCAATACTAGGTTGCTACTGGCTCAGTTTTTTATGTTGAAATCATGTCTGTTAAGAGGATGGACATATTGGGAAGACTGGGAGTCCGGATATATTTTTGGTAGTTGATCATCTATGGACCATTCCCCCAAATATTTTTTTCAACATGTTATCTCTGACTTTGTTAATATTTTAAAAGAATTTTTATGGAATTATATCTTAAACTATTTTCAACTGTCGCGACTATGTTGTTTTGCGGGAAGGAATGCTTGCCATATTTTTTGCAATATAAAAATAGAACCTATGGCATGATTGTCCATGTCACTGCCATCCACTAAATGACAGTCGAATATAATCTTCTACAGGTGTCTTCTACATAGGTTTGTTGTTTTTACTTAGTCGTTTCAGATAAGAAGATATTTCAGTCAATTTTCCTTAGGATCTCATTTTGAAAAAAAGTCGGTTGTGGCGAGTCGCCATCATGGTTGGCAGTCGAAGATTGCGGATTTTGATTGTATGTCGACCACCCAAAGACTAATACACTAAATGTTTTGGTTGCATAAGTCAAAATAGTTTCACATTGCAAAGTAATTGATGACTCTTTCAAAATTTTATTGTTAAACTAAAGCCAAATATCGTTGCCTACTTCCTTCCCTTGATATCCACGTGAATATCTATACAATTTAATATTTTATCACATACCTGTTCACTTAGTATGATAGAATCATATTAATAGTTTTATAATATGATAATACTTGTATAGTGTAAAAAAACAGTTAGAAAGAAAGATACTACGAAGAACAAATCCGCCAAAACATTGAAAATTATAACATTACCATGAAGAAGTAGGAGAATGAACTCAGGCCCTGATTGGATATCATCTGGTTGTGATTTTGTGATTTTACCGGTATTGCACTGATGGCATCAAATCGAATATAAGGTAGCAAAGTGAAATTTTTTATTTAACATTGGTAATTTTGTATTTCAAAACCGCTGGATCGATACCTCTGCTGGTAGAATATTCGTCCCCGAGGGTATTCACCAGCCCAGTTGTCAGACTTGTCTGACAGAAATTTGTTGCATTTGCTTACTTTCTAAAACACTGAAAACACGGAAAGGCCTTGAAAAGTAAAGCACTTAGTAGTGGTCCCTGCCGTCGAATTTGGCTTCCTATTTCATTTTGTTTGGATGTGAATGCTTCTTTTGCTATATTTGAATCTTTGACTTCCTATGTTTCGGTTCTAATAATATTGATGAGAGGTTACTCCTTGAAATGAACCTATAGCACACCTAAATTTTCCATATTTATTTAACATTGGTAATTTTTTATTTTGATCAGAAAGAGTAAGCAACCCCAACCACTATTAAGACATCCACAGAATTCCAAATTCTTCCATCCGATAATTGTCTTTCCAGGGTTGGGAGACACAAACATAAAGCAGACTATCTTTGCAAACCTGACTTAATTCCCATCGTATGAATGTAACGGTTCAACAATTTTTTTCATTCATTAAGGTCTTATCCAAATCCTACTGTCTTTCTTTTGACCATTCCTTTTGTTCCGCCAACTTTCGAAAAAAATTTGTGAGAGACATATCATAATGGAATTGCGCCACATGCATATATATGTGTCGTACAATAGAGGGCTATTCGGATGTCACACTTCCAGTGGAATTTGGTTTTTCGACATTCATCGATTACATTTCGGTCGAAGAAATCGGACGTCTCCTAATGGGAGATATTGACTTTCGGACATTTGTCGCCCCACGTTTACTGTTCTAAGCCACAAAACATAAGTGATAGGGAAATTGAAACACCACCAAACAATTTTGGAATACTGTGGTACAAATAATTATATCTTGGCCAAGTTTTATGGTCATGTCGGTTTTTTTCATTGAAAACGATAATATATGGCTGATAACATGAAAAGGAGAAAATTTGAAGCAAATGGAGATCTACAGTTGCAAAAATGTTTAACATACTATGCCCTACAAAATGAGATCAAGGTCAAAACCGCTACCAACCACTTGAAAATTATCTGAACTATTCATTTTAGCTTTCAAGGCTATGTGTAATACGAAAATGGTATTTTAAATCACAAATATTACATTTTTGTCCTTAACAAATAACCAAACTCCTTAGTAACCACTTATTTTAAAATGTTCATGCATTTTGTAATATGTAGATAATAGCATGTTTGTCTTACATGTCCTCAATTTTACTTTGTGTCCAAAATTTTAGAGCATCCGTTATGAACCAAGGGTCCCAAAACCTTTTTCGAGGTCCGAATTTAAGGTGTTTTACAAATATCGCAAAACTGAAGAGGACAAAAAGAAACTTTAATAGCCAAAATGTTCAAATTAATATGACTTATAATATGACAACAATTTCAAAACCAAGGTCTTTAACAACCTAAGGAAAATTCTTAGCCACCATATATTTTTTTCAAAAACTGCATTTAAAAGCCGATAGTTTGTAATTAAGAAAATGTGTGTTTATCAAAGATCTACATTTTACAAATTTAGTTAAAATTTAATGGACCCTTAGTTATGGCTGTAGGACCTAAAAACCATTTCCAGGTTCCAACAAATATCTAAAAAAAACGGTAAGAGATGTAAAGAAACTTTAAGTAACAGTTTTTTAGCATAGTTGGACTCAAAAAATACGTTCAAGGTCCTTTGTTACAACAAAAATTTCCAAAGCAACCATATGTTTTTGAACTTAAACGATACTATATATGGCACAAAAAACTTTTAGAATACTTAGAGTGTTGTTTTGATCCGTAGCAACTACAACAAAAATGATCGGGAAAACCCTGACATTTGTCTTCTGAAAAAATAACCTTATTTTTGTATATGTATTTCCTTTTGTCAAAATTATTTATCATAATCTATCATATTTGCATTTTACATTTTTCATGTTCTTACTAATCTTTTATGTTCATATATCTACCCAACGCTGGTTTTATCTTATTTTAAATTTTTGAATAGTAGAACTAATAGAGATTATCTGAGTATTCATGTTATTACTTGTTATTATTCTGCTTTGATGTACACAAACTTTTATTAAAAAAGTACATGAAATATATAGAGGAACGACACGATCCACATCTTACATATGTTTATAACTAATATTAAAAAGCAACATCTAACTGAGTTTATACGTTTTAAATATAGCTGACATATGTACGTTATCTTTTTGTATGTCACTTGTTCTATTTTAAATACACAAATTTGGTAGACTTTTACAATCTCTTGACCTGTAGAATATGAAGAGCAGATAATTATATGCCTAGTTTCCCTCTTTTATTGGATTTCTGTTTGAAATGGGTAATGTCTGTCTGGATATATATGAAAATATAATTGCTACAATGACAAATCAATTGTATTTGTGGCAATTATTGTAGATAAAGAGCTAAATGTGCAGCCTAAAGTTGAAGACGTAAGGGATGAAGAAACAACAATTGATTTGAGAATAAATCACAAAGGTACGTAAGAAACTAGTGGTGGAGAAAATGTTTTGTTTCTTGGAGGACAAAGCTTGGCGTTATTTACATACATTTGTGTTTATATCTGCAGGCGGACAGCTTTAAACGGAATGGAAGATGACCGGGGGAGTTGGGAAAAGAGAGGGTGAAAGGCGGAAGGGCTGGAAATTGGGAGAGGAGAAAGTTCAGGGAAATAATTTCCAGAAAGGGAGAAAGTTATGGTCTATTGTGGGCAATGGTTGGTCGTTGAATGGGAGTTGCGAGACTATCTGTCCTCATATATTTAGTTCACGTCAATATTACTTTGAAAACCTTTATTGTAAATTATTATTTAACAGTTGTCACATTTTATGAAAAATGAAGTGTTATTTGATAAATGTACTTAAATATCTATAAAATGCACTGTTTTCCAGTTAACATAAAAGAATGGACAACGTTATCAAAATTTTGATCTGTGTCATATTCATTGATATAAAGATATATTTTGTTGACTTATACTTGCTTTTAATCAGCAAATCAAAGAAAGTATGACTGGAACCTTTAATTTTATATATCACTAAGTGAGAAAAATGTACACGATTAAATTTGCTAACATTAGAATCAAATTTAATTGATGCAATGTTATGTGCTATATAATATTAAAGGGGAGAAGAAAAAAATATCAAACACAACAAAACCACGTCAAACAGAAGCAAGAAGAGATGTATATCAGAAGTTACCACCGGCGCATGATTTGTCCTTTGACCGTTCAGGTAATAATTACAAGGCAGAATTAGTACTAATAAACAAAAAGACTTTAAGAATATTGTCTATTATTCTTCTCTCTTGAAAAAAACCTGAAGTTTCGTCAGAGACAGATAAATACAGAAATAAAACCCTGGCGTGGTGAGTTTGATTGAGAGAAAAAACATCGAGAATACCAACGCTAGAAGGAAGTTTTGAAAGAAAATGCGGGACCCCGTATATAATTAATATTTATTCATATCATTCCTATAAAAAGCTGCATTACCGTGACATTTAAACGTTCTTCCAAATCTAGTCATGTTGAAAATTCAGAACCACAAGACTACAAGATCTTTGGCAAAATTATGGTGCGAAACGTGAAGTAAAAATGCTTTTCGCCTATAACAACGCTTTACCCTTTAATTAATTCACTTTCCTGTTTCAATTTTATGTTATAATTGTTCCATTTGCAGGAAAATACACTCACAAACAAACAATTAAACATGTCAAGATAAGGTAATCAAAACAAGTTACTACACACTATATATAATAACTTGAATATGGCCTTTTTGCACTCTCTTCATACATTTCAGAAACAACGATGTCTGATGTATGCGACATTATTGTAATCGGTCTTCACGCAGATAGTGCTTCCATAATAAAGTACGTTGATCATTTGGAAGGATTAAATAATAGCTTTAAAACTCAGATAAAAATCAAGATATTTTCAAAGGAATTATTATCTGGAGATAATTTCAGATCACTTTTAGCATCGAGTCGTCATATTTTCATATATATTTCAAGTGATTTTACGACCGAGAAATTTAAAGAAGAAATAAATTTTGATCATCTGAAGGAAAAATATCTCGACGACCCAATAAACATTGAAAGAATAAAAGTTATCCTTGACGTTAATTCAAGTCTACCAGCTGATTTGTATGGACTAAACAGCATTCCGTTTGACGGATTTCAGAAAGAAAGGACTATATATATGAATAGAATGCAGTATTACTTCGTCATTTGTAAAAAGTAACCTGAAATACTTTTTGCTATAACATATTACATATGATGGTAATTCATTCCGAGGCGAAGGTTCTAATAGTTCGTTACTTAAGGGTTGGTATTATTTGTTTGCTGTTATTTTGAAAATGTGAAATAGTGCAGAATCTAACTAATTATATTGCTTTTGTATATAAAAGTTAATTAATTTCAATATTTTCAAGTTAACATTTTTATTTATGTTTGAAAGCAGGATGTTTGCTATTTTTGTCATATAAATTTGTCCAAACGTTTTGGTTTTTACCCACGGGAACATCGTTGATATAGTTTCCTTTTTATAAAAAATCTCTAAACAGCGAATTATAAAAAAACGACGGTTAGTTTAGATCAAAACAGTAAATAATTGGGTTTATGAAAAACACTGAAATGATCTTAAAGCATTTTCCATCCCCATCCCCCATATTTATTCAATATTGGTAAACTTGTATTTTGCCTATTATCGTTTATAAGGTTATTTACTTTATAAAATCATGTCTTGAACACATTAGAAATTTCCCGTAGCAATGGCCTTCCGGATAAAAATAGTTTTAATAATGATTTTGGTTTTTTAAAGGCCAGTGGCCTTCCGGATAAAAATAGTTTTAATAATGATTTTGGTTTTTTAAAGGCTAACAAAGTTCTATAGTGCAGTTTTACCACGATTTATTAAGCCTAATATTAAGTCCAGTCATAAATTATTTATACAATTACTGGGGATTATCAAAAGCATGATATTGCACGTATTTATCCTATATTTTTATAACCACGATGTAAAGATACGGTAAATAATATTTTACCTGACAACATCTTTCGTTTTCAAAGTGAAATGATTAGATACCCGTTAAATACTTAGTGATACATTTGTAAAATATTTTGCAGAAATTTTTCTGTATGAGTAGTCTGACCTGGCTACATGTGTTTCTGACATTGACATTACCTCGTCTCGTGCCAAGCCATAATTACATTTGAATCGTATCTAGCATTTAGGACAATGATCGGAAGTCAAAAGTCCTATATCGATATTAAACATGCAATTAAAATCATTGATATCATTTAATACAATCCGTGCGTAAGTAAAGTACGTCTGTAGTGACCAAGCAAATCTCAGAGACCCTTAATGATAGAAACTTGAAACTTGGCATCAAGAAAGACCATATAGACCACTAGGAAATAGACTCCCTAAAATTCAAATTCGACCCCTTGGGGTAAAATTATGAGCGAAACACGAATTATCCAAGAAATCATGAAATCTCCTAAACTGTAGAATTTATGATTTTGAAACTTATATCTCCACTTGCAATACTTTTGCCAAGTTGACAAGGGGTATCGAAATTTTAGCCGCACCTCGGAGGGCATTGCCCTTAGGGGATCAACAAATGACCAAAACTAGTGACCAAGAACTCCCCCTACACTGTAGAAGATAGAAAGTTGAAATTAAGTGCATTGCCCTTGAAAAGTTGTCTGTGCCGAAGATATCGGAATTTTCATTCCTGTCCCTGGGGTAGGGCCACACCCAGATAATCTAAAGATATATCAATACCTGTTGAGATCCCCACCCCTAAGCCATATACATGCTAACTCGACATAAAAAGACAATTTCAGTGGTCATCCCCGGAGTCGACCCAACCCCTTATGTACTGATATTTTACATTTACTCGAAAACGGTTCAGATAACCACCCAAAAGGGGCAGACAGAAATCGTTATATACATTTTTGTATGGTTGTCTCACAGACAAACACCATGTCTCCTTTTCCGTTATTTGTCTAAACACTAATCACTTTACAAACACGATTTTTGGTATGACTCTAAATGAGACAGCCATCCAAACAGTCACATTACAGATAAATTAACATCTTCATGCCTTTTAAAATGGAGAAATATCAAGGCCCTTTGGCAAATAGTAAAGGCCCAAATATTAAATGTTAGACAAGAAAAATGAAAAAAATTAACAGCCAATTATGATCACAATTTAACACGATTCAACTAAAACACAACGACATCAACTGGACTATAGTTTTTTGGCTTGGAACCGAAATTTAGGCATTTACAAAGGTTGTTTCCTTTTTTGTCAAAAATTTGTTTGATGGAAGAGAGAAATGCAACGCACTAATAATTGAAACCAAGAACTTGGTTCGTGCCCCATGAATTCTAGCGAACGGAAGTCAACAGCTAGACACGTACATATATCCTTTGTTTTGGCCACTAGGGTGTTTGTTGAAGACAAGATGTGGATTGTGTCTTTCTTGAATATATTCCATATTCATTTAAACGAAATATTAACTAAAATAAGCTTTGATGTAAATTATTGAACAGCGAGTCAACATTGCTACCAAAGATGAAAATATTCAAAGATCTCAAAATTATGTTATAAAATAACCTGTGTGTACAACTTTATTCAAGTTACTCGCAGGTCCCAATGGGTTGTGTTCATATCTGCAAGCATTATTTAACACATTTCCATAAATGTTTCGGAGTGATATACATTTTTTATCAATTTTCTTCTGAAGCAGCCAAACCTAAAAGTTAAATCTTTATATTTACAAATTAATCAGTTGTCCAAAAAAACGTAACAATATTGTTAATCTAAGTTGTCTTGATTTTTTGTATAAAAGTGAAAATATATACAATTTCATAGCAGCGTTTGTGAAAAAGCTGTGAACTAAACGTCAACTTTTCTCCAAAATTGTATCACAGGTAAACTTTTAGATGATGAAGATTAAATCCCCTCAGGTCCTTTTTGGTTATCGAGGGATGACCATCATGCCTATTATCTATGTTCACCCCATTCTGTAGAATGTTCTTAGTCGAAAAATGGTTGACCCTGCTGTTAGATTTACCAGGAAAATATATATTCGTTGCATTTAGCGACTAACCACGAATTCGTATATGGTTGAATATATAATAATAAGATAAGTATAGACATTGTGCACAAACTCAAATTTAAAATATGTTATTATCATTAATTGTTCAGAAGTATATATATATTCGTTGTATACTTAGAAAGTTCTTAATTTTAAAAATACTTCTTGTTAAACGTCTGTTTTTGGTTTGTGTAATAATGAAACAAGTAAGTAATTTTAAAAACTTTAACACGATTAACAACAAGTTTTTGTTTTTTTTAAATAATCTTTAAATAATATTTGGATCATTTCAAGTCCAAAAAAGTGATTGTAACATCCTAAAAAACCATCATATACCCAATTCAAAGAAGTGTTTTGCTTAAAGAGATGTGAGCACACAAAGACAAAAAGAAGATTTTTTACCATGATATTTGTACTTTACAGAACTGTAACTGTGCAAAACTTGATTCTTTTGTTTTAATGCACTCAGTATTAAAATGGACACAAGGTTCCACTATGCTATGTATTTTCTTAGTATTTTCACATTCAAAGATTTTCAAATGCCATGTAATAATTTGAACATTAACATTTGTACATGACTGATCTTTAAATGTGTAAAATTCGAATCTGCTTTAATAACTCAGCATTAATATGAACAAAAATTACACAATATTTCAATAAGACTGTCAGATTATTTTTGCAAAGATATTGCTCAATACAAATTATCAGGAAAGACTGGTTATTGACCACTTTTCATAATTAATAATATGTTGGGTTAATTGACCAAACCCTTGTCCCATGTCTGTATAAGTTTAAGGAACAGGAAAATGAAGATGTAAACACAGAAAAACGTGTCCAAATGAGAACATGAAAGAGACATCTACCATTTATGTAAATCGCAGGTTGGCAGAAGTTCATGTATGTGATGATGTTGGTTTGATGTCGAAACTTTCAGGAAAATGTAAACATTTGCTTCCGATAATTTATTACTACATCCATCGTTTTGGTTGTGGATTCATTTTCAACTGCTCTAAGATATACATCTGAAAAAAAAACCACGGTTCCGCAGAGAGCGTCGTTTTTTCACATCTCCATCTTAGTAAGATGCCCCAAACAAGTAACGTTTTAACGTAAAATTAAGCAGGTCTTGCCTCAATGTTATAATATAAAATAAGTATAATAAAAAACTATGTGAAAGACAAAGACCAGCCAATGATCTCGACTGCTGACTTGGGGCAGGCAGATAATACAGGTGATATGTATTGAGGTTAAACATGTTTTGCTAGATAAAAGCCCCCCTCCCACATCGAGGCCAAAGGCAAAATATAGCAAACAAAAGCTCTAGAAATATACCATAACATTTTTCAAGGGTGCATCCAATCTAATTAAGGATTACCTTCACAACAATAAAAGTACTTAACAAAAACACATGCATCTTTAATCATCACATAATCTGAAGATATTCATTAGGAAAGCAAGCAACTTCTGAATGCATGCATAAGGTGAAATTCACTATGATAAAGTGCTTCATTAGGAGATGTTATCACAGAACGTCCTTAGATTTGTTACTGTATTTTCCAATAAACGCGAAAAAAACAAGATGAGTTACATTGGCACTATATAAGTATCTGTGTAATATGGTGATAAGCCTATCAATATGACTGGTTCGGAGATACCAAACGGACAGACGCAAATGGTGAAGTCGAACGACTGAAGAGAGAATAACCAACAGAACGAAACCTTAAACCAACATTAGTACACAATACACTATACTGAAAAAGCCTGACTAACACAAACCCTATGAAAACGAAGGCAGGCTCAGCTGCTCCGGAAAAGCAACAACCTCTACTTTACTTGTTTAACCCGTCGTGTTACTCAGTAAACAGTAAACAATGCTCGTGGTTAGTCAGACTCAGTAGTAGTCATAAAAAGAATATGAAGTCAGTGGGAAAATATCGGCTGTCAGTTGTAAAATGGATATTTCGAACCGGTCAACCAACGAAGAAAAACTTCCGAAGTGATAATTTAAATTTTTCCATCCGAAATCTTTGATTTGGTAGCTTTTTTAAGCACCGACACTGTCTCTGAAGAAAATCCTGATTGAAAGCGCATGTCCTGGAGTAACGTATAAACTTAGAGAGGTACACGCCATAACCAGCTTCGGCTGGAACGTAGCTTAACATGTAATCTATCACTGGATATAAACTATGTCTATACTAGTATTCAATGTTGTACGTTATAACCACAAATGCCCGTGTTTTCATTTTATTTTCCAAAAGTAGGGACTTTCTCGTTTCTCATTCTAATGCAGCTGATAAGCGGTTAGTATTTGGACCCAATTTAACTTGAACAACCCCACCACATGTCTCATTTAACTCTCCCATTCAAGAGTCGGCTCATAGGTTTGTCTTCATATTAAATGTTTATTACATTTTTCAAAATATCCTGGTAAGAACAGTATTATTTTACGTTTGCACGTTTTATTTATTAAGGGCGATTTAGAACTTTTCACAAGGAGTGGTATTCCACCCTTGTTGAAGACCTTGTGGATACTTCCTTATTTGCATAATTCCTCTTTTTTCTCGTTGTTTGTAGTGGGCTATATCTTACATGGTCTTGTCTGTCTTCCGACTTAACAATTTCTGTCTGCTCCTTTGGTATCTTCGAATTCCTTTTACCGTATACTTTTCCATTTTCATACCTATGTCTAATAAATCAACACTATAGAAAGTAAAAAATACTCTAAATTTTAGATTGGCAATTTTTCTTTAAAATTATTTAAATTCACTAAAGATTACTCAGAAACGGAAAGCAGACTTTTATTGTCATTAATGCATATCTTCGAATTTCAGCTTAACACTATTTAATGGAGTAGGGCAGAAATTTTGCCAGTAGAATTTAAACTTCTACAGGTCCCATTACGGCCTTCAATTAAGAACCAGAGTTCATACCATAACGGAAGCTGAAAAAGGCTCCGAAATACAACATTTGAAACTATACATAAAACACGACAATCGACCTAATCTAATGCAAAAATGGTAAACATATAACAATAAATGACAAATTAAACAAAGACAACCACTGGACTAACACTTTTGTCCATATATACACTAGTTTAAGAGGAGAACAATGAAGTTGAAACATGACCAAGGCGATTACCACTGTTTTATAGGAGAGAATTTCAGAAACTAAAAATACATTACTCCGGAAATTTTTCGGTCGCAATCATGATTTGAACTCAACAGTTTATATTTGTTGTGAAATTTTCTACTTCCTGTCTGTATTTTTCCGTTTTGGCATTTGCACAACCCATGTTGTCCTTGACTTCTAATGATATTTAAACCCTAAATCAAATTGAACGCGTGTTTATATTGATGAACTTGATTTCTTGATCGGTTGCTTTTGCGTTTTTGACCAGCAGACAGCATCGATACTTTTGTTGTAACACGTATTAGTTTTAATGTCATTTGTTGTAGGTTTTCAGTGTCGATCCCAAGTGTTAAATCCATTTCATTCGATTTTTATAGTGTTTTATTGCTGTTTTGTCACACCACTGTGCCTGGTTAGGGGGAGGGTTGAGCGCTCACCAACCGGCTTAACCCCACCACATACTTATGTGCTTGTCCAAGCCAGGAACCTGAGATCCAGTGAATGTCTTTGTTTAATTAGTCATTTATTGTTATTTGTTCATCATTTTTTATAATCATTGTTGAAGGCTGTAATGGGACCTGTAGAAGTTTAGATTCAACTGACATTTGGTGGATGGCTGTCTCATGGACAAATATGCCACATCTCCAATTTTTATATTGGTTGACCGGTACGAAATATCCATTTCACAAATGACAATAGATACCCTCCCACTGTCGTGACTACAAATCCGGTCCTATGCCGATTGTGACTTACATCGATTTTGACTATACACCGGTTTGTCTACTTAGTAACACGACGGGTGCCACTAGTAAAGGAAGAATTGCTTACACTTTAGGAGCCCCTGCCCTAACGCTAGTTTGTATTACTCCAGCTTTAATTTTCAAGGAAGTGTTTTGTGTTCTATGTTTGTCTTTCGTTTCTTTTTGTTGATTATGTCTTGTCTGTCTTCTGATTAAACGATTTCTGTCAGCCCCTTCGAATTCCTTTTAATAAGAATGCATGAAAAAGACTGGTAGAAACTCAATGTAAGCAAGCTAGTTTGAGGACAAAACGTAAATGAACATTTCAGTGTGGTTTTTATTCCTGCTTCTTGCTTTATTAGTTTAAAATACAACACATGAACCCGTCTTTCCGTTGGTACCTTAGTTGACTGCAGGTCCGTAATTTAAGATCTAAATTAAAACTAAACTTAATTATGTTTATAAACATTTTCTATATTACAAGTGTATAAATTAGAATTTAAAACATAGGATAGTTTTGAGGACAACCGGTAGATCTAATTACTTTAAAAACTGTTTTGAACCATTGGACTTAACTTTCAAAGGTTGAAATATTTGAATGTTTTAAAAAGAAATTTTACACTAGATTGTGACCCCAAAAAAGAATCTGGCATCTTGTGCACGAATTATAAACTTACTTTCAGTAAACGGCAGAAGCACCACTGAAATGCCCAATGAAACAATTGATGTTTCCTAAACTAAGCATTTTCTTCAAAGAAAACATTTTAGGTTTCAAAATTTTTACTTCATTAGGAAATAATTCCCCTCCTGTGTAAAATTTGAATAGTTTATGCCTTAAGATTTTGAAAAACAATAAATATTACAAAAATAATGATTGGGTTGAAGTTCGAATGTTTTTTCCTTTAAGTACTTACAACCCGGGAAATATTAAGGTACGTCTATTACTTTTTTACCCTTTGTTGTTTTTTCCAAATAGTATCTGTGACTTTCAATTACATAACAATGAGATATTTTTATTTTTTCAGCATCCGCACTTCAACATACACAATTTAAGAGCTTTTTCCTTTGAAAAGGAAACAAACGTCCGTGTTTAACGATCTGTTGAAATTAAATCAACAGAATGGTTAAATGCCTAATTCTTTTGGTGTTTTTATCGTTATCATTTTACAAACCCCGAGGGATGAAGATAGAAAATAAGACACACGTCTGTCAGTAAGTATAAATATTGTCAACATCAAAGCATTTTAAATAATATTTACTTCCAATTATAATTTCTCTAATCCTTTTGCAATCGTTATACCTTTCTCCGGTGTGGAATACAAAACGTACAGTTGTTTGACTTTTTTATCCTTTTTATAATGGCACCTGTCGTGTTACTAGGTAGTCACAACCTACATGGAACAAAATCGAAGTTAGAAATTGGCCGTTGACAATTTTTTTCAGCAGTTGAGATTGAATTATATATTCAAAAACAATTTAATTTTTAGCAATTCTAACATCCCTCAGACGATGTGAAAATCAAACTTGTTTTCAGCCAATGGGTGGATGATTTACCATGATAACGAAATTTAGTTTCGGCTATGTTGTCATATAAACATTTCAATTTTTATATACCCTTAACATCTTTTATCATGTTTACATGCACACGTGCTTATCCAATATTATTTGTGACAATCGATATTACGTCAAGTAATATAATAGACCCCACTCGTGAATTCGACTACATACCATCTTAACAGTCGGTAATCACAGGGAAAGGAACCTTAACGTCAATTGTCTGTAAAAACAAAAAGTTAACCAAAGGGGTTCAAAATGTAATTTCTTTGTACTATCATTTAAATTTATCTGTCAACAAAAATGTAGTTTAAATACTTCAGCTCTATCAATTGAATTAATCACTATTATTTTGGCTTCATTTTTCTGGTATTACTCTCGGATTTCGGAAATCTAGTTCAAAACATTGGCTTTTTGTTGCTAACTCCCAAATTTCTTTTTGAATTTTCATAAATTCAAATGTCAAAGAGCCATTTGAAAATATAATTTGAAATTTCTATTTCTACATTCAGAATTTAAAAGACAAAAAATATTACTACAAAACCAATGAAAAAAAATCAGGAAAAATATGTATTCCAGCCAATTTTTCAAATGCTAATATCTTAATGGTTATTAACTTACGCTAAACTACCATAAATATTGAAAACATTTATTTGTAGAAAAATGAAAACAAAACATCCCTAACTAAATACGTATCTTCTAAAAGTATAAAGAGCAAAAGATTTTGCCAAATGTTGTCGATGTAATCATTTGCGTCTATATTTCACAATTTAATTTTTTTATTTCACGTGATGATCTTTATATAAATTTTTTTCTATTTTATCAATCGAAAATAATGTATTTTTTACCAAAATTGAAATTCCAATCTATATTAATTCCAGGTGGGTATACAAAATTGTTTATTTTTCTGGAATTATCTACATGTTTATAAAAACAAAATGATGAAATCATCCGAGAAATAAAAGTTGGTTTCCTGGCATTCTGCCAAAATGTATTTACTTTCGATTTTTCGTATAAAAATATATACATATACATCCAAAGTTAAGGAAATGTTTGGGAAGAAAATTGAATCAATTAAATGATAATCATTCAATTTAAAGTCGTAGTAAGATAAATGCATGGGATTTTTTGAAAAATATCATGAAACTGACTGTAATTTTCCTTAGTTCCATGTTTATGTTCCCTACAAGTCCATGATTAAAAAGAGTAAGCGATTCTGCACCAAGTCGCCTTGAACATGTATAAATTTAATGTAAAGTAGGTAAAAATTATTATTTTTGAGTAATTTTTTCAAAGACATTTACAGTTTATAAATAGGTCCTGAGATTATTGATCTTCAGCTGAATTTCAAAGAGATAGTACATGCTTTGCCAGGATAATATTGTCCTTAAAAAGAACTTTTTAAACAGTAAATTATCCCGATTAAAAAATTCAAAAGTCACTCGCAAAATCATGTTTGGATCTTCAACTTTAATTCTAACTTATTTAATCAAATAGATTAATTTTATCTGGAAAAAGAATTAAAAATGAATACAACATGCTTTTACTTTCAGGAAAAAAGACCCATGGGGAACTGGACTGATAAGTTATTGCTGCTTTAATTACTATTATGAGAATGGAGTGTGCAGAGGTAAAATTTGCCTGTAACGTTTACGGAAATAGATTAGATCTCTCAGCTGCACGATTACTTTTATATCAAAGAGTCATTAGATTTATCAATGTTGGATTGTTTACATCAGAAATCACCCAAAAGTTTTAAATTAAGTGCATACTATATTTTGCTTTTTTAATTCTATGTTTCTTAATCTTTCGTTGTATTTTTCCTCCCCTTATACATGCTTTGTTATTGAAGTTAAGTAGAGCTTTATAATTCATTATATCATACAGTTCTATAAGCTCTGAAGTTGAGTGCTGTAATTAATATGTTTTAGCATGTGAAGCAGGCACTACCTCAACTGATGGTAAGAGTTGTCGTCCGTGTCCCCACAACACATACGGCGAAATATGTAAACACAGATGCAATTGCAGTGCAAACCAAAGGTAATTCATTGTAATAATTTAAAGTTTTTTATTGAAAGACCAGCATATATGTATCAACGTTTAAAAGAAATTTGATTTGCCTCAGAAGGACCTACCGGTTGAAGTTTTGGGGAATAAGTATGAACAAAAAGTTATTTCATGTAGAAATGTTGTCTTTAAAATCATTCGCAGACACCAAAGGGCAGACAGAAATAGTTATGGCAATGTTCTGACAATACAATAGCAAATTGAATGAAACGCAGGAAAAACATCCTAACTCAAAACACTAGACAGTAAACTAAATCTAAAGTAACACGAATCCTGTGAAAACGAGAGAAAATTCGGGATGAGAACGCAGCTTCAGCTTTACATGTGATGCCCGTTAAAAATTTTAAACCATGAAACCTAAAATAAGGTAAAAAAAAGTTCTATTCATCATTTCTTACAACCTTTAACAACTTCCCAAAATTGGTCCTACTCATGAAATAACATAATTGCGTAAAGTGGCCTCTAATCACCCTTTAGATGTTCTTATTGATTATATATTTGCATAAACAAAGCTTCTTGTCTTTTTAATGAAAAATTAATCGTGAATGCATTTTTTATAAAGGGTCATATGTACCTCGGATTTAGATTCGCCAAGGTCATCCCAGTTTTTTTCTTTGTTTTAACTTATTCCTTAACATTTCGATGCAATATAATAGACATGACATTTTTTCCAAATCGATATACGAATTAAATCAAACCACTGGCATATTTATATTTAATTTTTTATATTTTTTTAGATGTGATAAACAAATAGGATGTGTCAGTATAGTTTCGACAAAAACCTCCTCTGTTGAAGCAATCGACACCACGAGAAATCAAACAAAAGGTGGTAGTAAGTATATGGTTATGTGGGTTTCCACTAAACTAGTTAAATTCCAGCACGTGTCTCATTTTTCTATCCCAAGTCATAAATTGTGGTCATAAGTCTGCCTTTGTGTTAAATGTTATGTTACATGTACATTTTTTATAATATTCAGAGAAAAGCCGTGCTAAATAACGTATACACGACTTTTTATTTCGGGCGATTTAAAGCTTGTCACAAGGAGTGGTAATCCACCTTTGTTTGAGATTTCTAAATTTGTAAATTGCCTCTCTTTTTCTCGTGGTTGGAGTACAGTCTCTTTGACATTTCCCCCATATCTTTTCATTTTCATATCAAAGCTACAAATAAATCTCATACCAAACTTTCTACAGCATTTTCTTCCTATAAAATGTACATGCCTGAAAAGGTAAGTTAGAATATTAAGTCAAACTCAATGATAAAAATTCTCTTATTATGTTTATCGTCATTTTAACAGTGGTTTTGTCTGTCGTTTGGGGGTCTTAATTTCTTTGGTGATTATATCTGGCATACTTAACGGATGTCGGTGCGGAACAACTCCCCTGTGGATCTTTTATTCATTTAAATTAAAAAAACACGTAATCATGAGCTTTAATTACTGCATCACAAAAAGATTGAGTTAGTACTGGATTATTTACGAATTGTAGTTCCTGGGATTGAAAGAACTTTGGCATTCACCAAAATATCAACAGATGAAAAGACTTATCCATATGTTGGATCAACAGAGGCAACTAGTAATTACCATGTACAATTCGGTAGAACAGGTAATAACTTGTATTTGTATTATTAAACATGAAGGTCAACTAATAATATGTTATTGCGTACAAGTTAAATCTCATTTTACTAAGGTAAAAGACGAAAATGCATTTAAATAAAAAAAATCGAATCACTTTTAGACAAATGATTTATTCAAATGAATAGATTTTTTTCGCCTATAGTTTCTTACAAAAATCGAATCATTTTTAGACAATTGATTTATTCAACATGTTCAGATATAAATTTGTGGAATTTATTTCATACCGTTACACAGGATGTTTTGTTTTGATAGCATCATCACACAAATAACTTAACTCATTTCTTTAAGTATAAAATTAAAATTGTTATAATCGTGTATCGATTGTGAGCAATGATTTACAAATGTGTCATTTGATATACCAGCTGGAAAATAAAGAATTTTAATCAATTTACCCTACTTGTCCAGTTGTTACCCAAGTTATTTTTGCAAAAAGATTTTTAGTTTAAAACTGAGCTTTTCTAATGTTCAGTTCATTATTTAGATGATTTCTATTTAATAATTCAGTATTGCATGTTTTTTATAATTAAGTCGTATTATCATTTAGTTTCAGAGACAAACACCAGGCTTGTTTATTACCTAGTTGTAGCTGGAGGTCTTGTAGGCTGGCTTGTTTTTTGCATTGCTGTAATTCGGTTTATCTATAAACGCATAAAACAAAAGCGTGAAGTCACAAGTCAGAAGACAAAACTTGATAACCAGCCGACAAGATCAGCATCAATAACAGTGCCAGAGTTTCCAACTGAAAGCATATACGACGAAATAGAAGACGTACCAACACCGGTACAAGAACAAAAGCGTCCTCACTCTTACCTGAGTGTACAGGAGATTGACGAACCGCAGAAAAGTCCTGTTCAGGTTAAAGCAGATATTTGTATTGCAGTAAACAGAGAGTCAATTAAAACCTATGTTTCAACATCAAGTGACGAAAAACTCTGTGATGCACCTGGCAGTCCTGCATTTGGTAATGGGGACTATCTGCATCCATATACATCATTAAAAGCTGAACAAAATCAGCCATCGTACAACTAAATTAAACGGACGCTTAGATTTGATATTTCTGTTTTACTTTATTAGTATAATCCTGCTTTGCTTTATCGTGTTAAATTTCACGTGATTTTAACAGATTGAAGAAATAAGACAGAATAATCAAATAGCAAAATCTTTCATTAAATTTAAAGAAAGAAACAAGTCATAAGATTTACATCCAATCTCGTAAAATGTACACTTAGCAATCTTAGCATTCCTGTTAATGACCTCTCAACATTTAAAATCGACCAAAAAATAGTGTTTTCAGACTATTTTTGAATCAGTCGATTCCGAACGACAAAAGATGACATTTAATATTTTAAATTGAACTTACTGTAATACGAAAATTTTAAAGCAGTTATGAACCAAACGGAAAAAGTCAAAACTGAAAATTATGCGCTCTTAATTATCACCATAAAGGTAAATTCTTTTTACCAACCTTCAAAATATATTCATTATTTATTAACTTAAATTTCTTGTTTTGTCTTGTTTTATACTGTTTGTTTTGATGTTTTTTTACGTGTTGTCAACCTTTGTAGTGCTATAATATTTAATTTAAGACTAAACTGTATATCTGTGTACATTGTATCAACAACGGTTTTCAGAAATAAAGCAGGTACATATACATCAGAAATTAACTGTCTTTATACCTTATTTCTACAGATGTCATTTAAGGATGTTTTTTTCAGTTTGAAACTGCCCATGTATATTTCTGCATAGATGTTTTAAGTTAACACAAAGTATATATTATTGAATACCTTCAAGTTTTATATATCAGATCAATTATTGTTGCTAGAGCATCTTACTGGTGGATTTTCGATACGAGAGTATTTGATGTGGTAATATTTAGGCCGTTCGTATGAAAGAACAGATACAGTTGAATTTTAATGAAATAATTGAACGGACAAGTCTTCGTTATACAACCAAAAAGATAAAACAACGTTATTTTTTTTTTAGAAATAACAACCATAAATGTTCACAAGTCAAAAGAGATTGTCGACAGAAAATTTAAACCATACATCGAGGTCGAAACTGACGGTTATATCGGGCAAAACAAGCAGTGCATACGTTCATACCACATAGTATTTTCGCGGGATACATTGTGTTAATTGATGCAATTGCAAAATTCCAATTAAATATGTACAAATATGGAAAAGATATTCGCACATAAAATAGCTGCATCAACTGGCCAGTCCGAATGTATGTTAAAAGTGATTGAATCTGGCATTTGAAAAAAAAATTTTAAAGGGCTGAATATCATTCAACTTTCCACTGATGTGTATGTGGCTAAATGTACATTTATATTTGTATTCCAAGTTATTTTCTGTCATAACATTATTTGCATTACATGATAACTTTGGAAAAATATATCCTTGAACAACTACTAATTAAGATATCAACTGATACTCGTATATTTGTAAGATAAATTATACAAAAATCATTAAATCGTTATGATTTGTATATGCTAAGATGAAGTTTTAAGAAATAAACCAAAAACAATATACATTAAGTGCACATAAAACATCAATATTTTTACAAGTTAACTCTGCAAGAAGACCTGAGTGAGATTGTTTATCAAAACGTATTCATTTGCTATATCATGTAAAGGATGCGTCTTTAAATAATAAATATTATTATTTTTTCTATATTTGAAAATTTTTATCGGACAAATTTGTCCACGTGATAATAAAATAAATCGGTTGTTTTTATGAAATCGTGGTTTCTAGAAACTACACTATTTTTCCCGCTAAACAAACCTATTGTTCCCCACAGAAAAACTGATACCCTGGTAAAATAATAAAACATTTATGAATCTATATCGAGGTAGACATTCACATTTGTCAACATGTAGGTTGACAAATCTGGATATCTTCCCCAATGGAGGGCCATTATTGTAAACTACTCGAGAAAACAATCCTCGAGGTTGATAAATCTGGATGTCTTCCTCTATACAAAGCCGTAATTGTATATTGTTTATTTGTTTGTGCTTATTGTGGACGTTAAAGACACTGGTGTTATTATGAACAAAATACATGTAATTCATCTGGTGAGCATCAGTAATATGTATTATATATATATATATATATATATATATATATATATATATTATTCGTGTATTTGTTTGATTTCAATAACATATTTCACTATGTATTTTTATTTCTTGTCAAATTTACAATTATGTCAAAGGACGAGGGTCGTTATTGCACTTTTTGGCCCAAGAATTTAGTTAAAAAATGACAAGTTGCTCATATCTATTATTTTATATTTGTTCTATTGGCATAATACATCAGAATTTTTAGTGTAATGGGTTCTACAAAGGCCACGTGGCACGCTGAAATTGCTTCAAAACAAGAAAATAGTAAGAGGGTTCTTAATTTGATACAACATTTGATACAATTTTGTCGATTTTAATATAGATCGAACAAAAACATCACAGTGGGCATAAGATATTTCTTGTGTATATCGATGCAACCAAACTTTGCATAATTAAAGATCTGTCAATTACAGATGTTTGGTTAAAATAT
Organism: Geukensia demissa; assembly: GCA_034783895.1. Classification (NCBI taxonomy): domain Eukaryota; kingdom Metazoa; phylum Mollusca; class Bivalvia; order Mytilida; family Mytilidae; genus Geukensia; species Geukensia demissa. The sequence continues at coordinate 8,830 of JARWCS010327228.1, read as the reverse complement.
CCTCGTGATGTTTTAGTGCGATCATATCTATTTTGAACAAAACTCTTCCAAAAATTTAGTAATTTGACACAGAAGATGTTTTTTCTTGTCAAATACACCCTGTTGTTTTGTCGAAATGACAAAATATACATAAGAATAAGTAATGAATTATTGAAAGCCAGTTATCAAACATCATTTTCAGAACAACTTATTATTGTAACAAAACATTTAAAATTTGGGCCAAATATGGGGCTAAATATCTACTCTTTTTGCTTATTGTTTTTCGACAGGTGGGCATAGATTAGATGTTGTTCAACTTTCCTATTGTAAACTCCTATATTTATTTGGCAATATTATAGCTTCTCCAATCTACGGGGTTTATGTTTCGAAATTGATTCGATACTGTCGTGCCTGTTCCAAGTACTGTATCAGGATTTTCTGAAGAAAGCATTGCTGTTGTCGCATAAATTACTACAACAAGGATACATCCAATCAAGGTTAAAATCGTCCCTCCTAAAATTTTATGGTCGGCAACACGAATTGGTTGATCCATATGGTGTCAGTAATCTGAAGTAGTTATGGACCTGTAACCGCTATTACAAAAATAAGTTGACCTCTTCTCGGATTGACGTTAACCCGGATTAGAGATTTAGGATTCGAAGACAGGTGATGCTTAGCCTTTATGAGCACCTGGATACCACTCATGTTTTGTAAAGGAGTTCGTGGATTACAAGCTTTTGTTCCTTTTATTTACGTTTCATCTTTTAGTTTGTTTCAAATTTGTCCTGTCTCTTTGGATTATGCACTTTTGATTTCTTTCATGGGTATTCTACACCGGACTTTTAATTTTAACAATTTTAGTTCATTAATTAGATTAATTTTAAAAAAAACCACAGAGGGGATGAACCCTATTGATTTTGTGATCTGAAGGTCAAACAGTACTAAAAATTTTTGTTTATGTAACAAAAGAAATATACTGAGTTAACGTTCAGAAACATTTCTAAAGTTTCTTTTATATTTTAGTTTCCTAAAAGAATAGTATTTGTTTGCGCAAAATAGGGAGGGGGTAAGGGTGTGTTGGTTAATGTAAGCAAACTCACAAAAGTCGACCCGGCTCTCCCATGGATTATCTGCTCTTGGAATTAGCAGATATAAATTTCCTTCCTATGTGCAAATCTACAATTTGTCTTAAGTTCATTTAAAGTTTCGTTGAAATCAATGGAACGGTTAAGAAAGATGCAATTACAAACATGTGGACAGACAGACAAACAGAGAGGGGGATCCCGATATACCCCCAAACTTTGTGGAGGGGATATAAAGAGCAGTAATTTAATACAAAATTACTTCAGTACTGTCATAGAAGTAACAAAATCATTTAATCACATTCAAATGAACACTGAAAATGCGCTGTGTCACTGATTTGAAGGCATTTTAAAATTAAGATAGAAATCTTTTTCTCTAAAACTCACAACCACAATACAATCTTTTCTTTTAACTACACATGATAATCCTAGCAAAAGTCTAGAAGAGTCACCGATTCCAGTCCGATATATACATAAACTTCTTGTATGACTAACGCTTTTAACATATTCAATTAACAACGGGCTATATTTATAAAGCCATTCGTTATCATGATCTGTACCGTCACTTTGAGCAAAGTCGCCATTTGCATGGCAATACACTGCAACGCCTTCACTGGTAGCAGCAAAAAGCCTGTCTTCTATTGCTGCGATGTTTCTGACGTTTTGAAGACCCCTGTCATGACTAGTTAGATCATCAATAAATGTACCGTCTTGATCAAGACTTACAATTTTTCTCTCATTTTCGTCAGCAATAAACACACGCATGCTGTTTCCCCGTGAGCATGTAGTCATTCGACGTGCAGTATCAAATTCTTTGTATTTGTTTAATTTGATCGGTTCAAGGCGGTCTTTTGTTTTTACATTGTATTTATATAGCTGTGTCTTATCAGATAAGAAAAACACGCTTGATGATATACTTACTATTCCTTGTATGCAAACAGATAAATTCGGTTTAAGCACCCGGGTCTTTTCTATTTCTTTACTGATATCAAAAACGATTATTTCGAAAGATTTTTTATAAATAACTGCTACTTCCTTCTCATTTATTTTCGTTAGTCTGTTAGGGTTATAGTTCATATGCTGTGATTGAGAATTTTTCCAATCCGATATTGACAATTTAACAATGCTGTCATTGTCCGCATCGATATACACAAGAAATATCTTATCCTTTGGTTTCATGAAACACATGTCTAGTATGCGAGGTTCCATCTTGAATTGTCGTTTTAAGTTATTTTCATACAGATAACATTCTTTTTTCACATTTTTAACTTTCACCCGAAAAATTTCCTCAACTGAAAAAAACAACAACTGATCATCCTTAGATTGTTAAAAAACTGAGATAAAGTATGTATGTTTAAAAATGTTTATTCAATTAAATGACTTTTAAATATTTACAGTAAATTAGCTTAACTGATTGCAAGCGTCTTCTGTGATGTTTATCCAAACATTTTTAGAAACGGTAACACATGTCTTTTATATCACCTGTTAATATTTCCGTGCTGTATCTGTTGTGAACATATACAATGTTTTTTTGGTTTTTTTTTATATTGAAATTCAAAAAACAGAATATGGAATTAATGCCAGAAAGACAAGATCCATTTTTCACATACGTTAATAACAGCTATTCAAAAGCCCAATTTAACTGCGTGTAAAGCGCTTTTCTGGATTTACCTACACCAAAAATTGGAAGGTCAGTCAAACAAAAGAATTTCATGTCACATTCATGGACATTGATTTTTGTTTCCAGAAGACAAATATGACCTAGATCGTCTAATAATTTGTTTAGAACAAAGGCATTGCGAGATCCAAAGATAAAATGAAGTTTTATTTTAACAAAACCATCTAGGTCAAGAATTGAAAAGTTTTTGAAAGTAGTAGGGTCATTAAGACCCTGTTCGGGCCGAAAAACAACTGCCAAAACTCATTTATTGATTCATCCATGTACTACGTGAAATTTAGGAAGAAGAAACAACTTTTGTACAGAAAACAATAAGTTTTTACCCATTTATAACAAGCTTTATTTACAAAATGTCCTAAGAATCCCTTTTTTAATAAAATGTCTCATTTTAATAATGTTTAACATTTGCAAAGTATATTTTGAGGTGAGAAAGTATATGCATCCAAGAAACAACTTCATATTTTGTTGCAATTTGGCAGACTACAAAAAGTTTAAAATATTTACTGTTTCTTGGATGTCTTTCATATTGTCTTGTAGTAAAATATTACCCTAAACTCAGCATTTTCAGCTATTTGTTGTTGAATAGGCTTAGACGGTAACGTCATAATGAGATACTAGTGCGTGTCTTTAAATTCTATTAGTCGATATTCTTTATTCCCTTTTACAATACTTTACTTTTTGACCATATTTCAGGAAATAAAAAAATACCTTCATATTTTTGGACCAGAAACGGACCTTCATGCCCCAAATCTTTTATTTTTCCACGTGCGAGGTGTTAAATTTAAATTTGATAAGATTAAACTATACATTCTACTACATTGGCATAAAAAACAAAACATACTTCAATCCTTGAATTTGAACAGATTGATTCTTACCTATTTTGAATTCGTCGGTTATATCATCAGTATTTATCGTTTGATTGTTTGGTGGTACAACAGTTATATTTTCCCCTGCTTCCATATCCGCATCTACTTCATCTCGTGTCGTTTTAGAAAAAAACAATCTAAGGGCCATTTTGTGCAGTTTTCCTGTGCCAGTTTCAAACAATACACAAACTAAAAGAATAATATTTTAACAATAGTATGTAAATTTGATAAAAGATATTTTAAAGCATTTAGCAGCTTTTAACTGAACAAATAATGGTGGCCTATGTAACCAACACAAAGTCATGCCTTTAAGAAAAGTTAAACGACGTAAAACTGCCATAATTATAACAAAGGAATGATTGTCTATAACACAGCTATCTAAAATATCAACGGGTTTCCCTAAGGCTTTCGATAATGAATCTTTCCACACAATAAGGTAAGATGTAAAAGTCCCCCTAATTAAAATGTGCTATTCAAATGTAACAATTTTAGACCAATTGTTTATGCAATATTAAATAACTGGTATTGAAAAGGTGACAAATTCATTGTATTGCCTAACTATAGCTTTTCAAAGAGGACTTTAAGTTAATTTTTCAACAATTCATAAGCAAAAGTGAAAACACATAAATCTTACCAATTAAGATACCTGCTGCTAGCACTAAAGCACCTGAAATATGTTAAGTTATCATTTTAACATTGTTTATAAAATATACAATGAAGCATCAGTCCATGTAAAATTCAGTCAGTATATATAGAACAGATATATTGATTGATTGTTGGTTGTTTATCGTCCAGTGGCAAATATTTTATGCATATTCAGGACGAGAACAAGTTCAACAATTATCAATATCGAAAAGGGGTGGGATGGGACACAACAGATCAACGGTTTTTGACTGCCACTGGAAAAAAGGAGTGATGGGTAGGGACATAGAATTTAGCCTTTTGTAGCTTCATAAACCTACTCTTTTTCGAAAACTACACAAGGGGTCTTTTACGTGCAAGGAGTGTGGCTCTCTCCAAACACATCACTATGGTCCACGGCCAGGCTTTCTGTATTATAACCTGGAAACCCCCCCAACGAGAGGGCGTCCCCTATCCGCCATCTGGGGTTCGCGCTGGGTCAGCTCTGTGGGTCGAGCCCCGGAGACCGCTCCGGTGCCCAGTACTGATAGTACAGCTATCTAAAACGTATTGAAAACATCTATAAGTTATCACAAGCCCTTCGATAACGGACAAATATCCACACCATGGGACAAGCTGTAATGTGATAACATTCAAATGTAACAATTATTGGCTATTTGAATATACCTCCGGATGGTCCGGGGTATTGAATAGCCGTTCGGTTTCACCGCCTGCAGGTAAAACTCCTGCTAAAGGGGCGTCCGTTCGTTCGAGTCGGATGTATAAATACTCCAACTACCATTCGCAGAGGTTGTGCCGGGGTAAAGAAAAGGCAATAGGTAACTCCTTCCTGGAGGCACTAGTCTTCTAAAAGGGATCTCCACAATCCGTCCGGAGGGATAAGTTAAGGACGCCCCGTGTTTAGTAAATACACGTTAAAAACCTAAATTTGAGTGGTCAGTAGGCGGCCAGTTACAAGGCTAAATTTTCCGCCCATGTTCAATCCAAATTCCAGTGAGAGACATGCTAGGTGTCAAAAATAGGAAGATTAGTCAAAGAAACTTTATTAATTTTTAGTTTCATTCATGCATACAGTTCATGGCGTAATAAACGCCGATATTGGCCAAATTCAAACCTAACAATCGGGTAATTTTACAGATTAAAATGTTGAAAGATGTAAACTGTACTTTTCAACGTACATTCCAGTACCCGAAAATAAATAAGAAAATACAACTCATATTTTGAGAAAGCTTTTCACGACCTCAACACAGCACAAGAGAAAAACTCCGTAACAATATTTAAAAGAAAGAATATACTATCATAAGAGCATACAACTCAAGCACGGGGAAGCTTTTTACGACCAACATAGCACAAGAGGAAAAATAGTAATTTAGGGTAATAACTTCTATAAAAGGTCGATTGTCAATATCTGTCGTGCTGACTTAAAAGGTTGATCATTTTTGCTGAAACATTAAATTTATCATCGTTTTCAAGAGAGGGCTACCTGATAATCTTATCTGCAATATATTAGCTGAGAAAGTTTTCTTACACCAAACAAGACGCTTTATTGAATTATAAAATGGATTTTCAAGATTAAAACCCTACCCTCTTTTTCACTTGCTGTGGTCTTTATATTGTACATATATATTGTATGGAGAGGATTTATATAAGTTGTTATACAAATAAAATATGTTTAAACTAAACTATTAACAATAGTGTTGTCGATGTAGGTTATTTCTAAAAATATGCGAAAAAAAAAAATACAAAAACAGTACAGCATTGATCAAACTAATATGAAGGCAGCATAATTTTCTGTCGAACAGTTAGGGTGTTTATATCATTAATGAAATGGGGAACGAAGAATAGAAATAGTTATAATTGCATTTTGTGAAAAATGCCATTGAATTAAATGTATACATTTATAATAGAGTAACGAACGAGATTTTCTAACCAAGGCTATTCCATGGTCCATCCCCACAATGTCAGAGTTCTTGTGTCCACACTTGTACGTGGGTCCCACGGACAAGTGTGGACACAGGACCCCTTACAATGTTTATTTAAAGCCATCGACCATTCTATATCTTTATTCCGGCTATATCGGAAATACCTGCACTGCAGTTTCATTTGACTACTTTATAAAACAAGAAATACTTTAGGGAAAAAATATCATCATACCCTCTGTGTGTTGCTCAATTATAAGTTTTCTGTTAAGCCTGAATCGCCTGGTCCGCCTCCACGTGCCCACGCCCGTTTGCAGTAGCCTTTTCCCTCTATGGGTTCATTAATTACTGACACAAAATACTTCATTGAAAAATTTGAGCGATGCAAACTCTCTGTTAAAGAGATTGGGTTCTGGTGGTCCGAAAGGAAGCGTCTAATGGTGTTACACTATAAAACTTTTGCACCATTTAATGTTAAAATAATTTCAAATATTACTAAAAAAAAAACATTTACATTTAGAAGAATTGTGCAGTCTAGCTTCAAAATCTAATGAATATCACTACTGATTTACAGATGAAAACAGCTACACCTGCTGGGCGATGATCTTACGTTCTTTAAGATAACCAAAGAAAAAAAAATAAGTCAGAGGACAGACAAGACCATGGCCGTTCTAAACTAAGCTAAATGATAATTACTTGATTTATTCGGTTTTTAAATAAAACTTACATGACCTGGTTTCTGCTTAATTTTGTACCAAAGGTATTAACTCGCCAGTCGATGCTGTTCTTCTCCCATTTACCGCCTATAATTAAAATAAGTCGATATATGGAAAAACGTGTGTTTACTTTTTATACCAATTTTTATTTCAAAATAGAATTAAGGAACAGCAGTAGACAGCATAAGATGAGGCAGAATATTAAACTTGCCTATTTGAAATTTTAATGGCAAATCACTTGATCCCTCTCGAATGATGTCCTTAAATCCACATCTTGGCATAGCAAAGGCTTTAGCGGTGGCTTCATCGAAAAGACCAGTAACTGGTAAATTGTTAAAACTTTGAAAATCTCTGCAAGTACAGAACAAAACAGGAATTTAAAACAATCATTATAGACCATTAAAGAAGAGATTTTCATATGAAATTGTTAATGAATGAGTGCAGTAAATAAAATAGCTGTGTTCCCTAATGTTGCAAAATTAGAATTCATGTAGTCTACTAAATGTCCAAAAGGTTAGTTTATAATGTGAACACTATTTTGAAAATGTATTAATGTAAAAATATTTCATTGTTTTATATTATTTATGCGACAATACAAATTGGAATTCAGTTGGATCAAGAATCATCCGAGTAGAAATTAAAAATCCCAAATTATATTTTTATTGCAATAATTAACAACAGAAAGAAAGTACTATAGTGTATTATTTAATTGTAAAAAAGATTGCTATGGCTTACTCCAGTGCTTGTGTACGGTTTATGGGTGTTATGATGGGCTCCGGTCCTTTTGTGTCTGGGACATCGAGATAACCATATCGTTTTAAATAAGTCTAGAAAGAAATATTTGAAACTGTGTTAAATGTTGTCGCTTTTTATCTATTGAGTGATATACTGAGTATATGATATTTGGTGCTAAATTAAATCTGAAACATGAGGCTGCAGTCACCGCTTTACCACAGCTATTTTATGATATTTACCATATATACAAAAAGAAAAATCTGGATATGCAAAAAACTACGAATGTCAAAGATTTGGGGTTGATATTGCTATTCCAAAAGACACAGCTAATCTAAGAGAGTGTTACAGGATTTTACCATAGTTGGAACTGCCACATTTATAATCTTAAACAACTGATCTTCTAATTCTGATTTTATCATGCTGTCGTTATCATATGGTTGCCTTGAGTATTATTATTTAAAAAACTAAAATGTCTAAGAGTCTTCCAGGAAATTTATCAAAGTTGGAATTGCCATATTATTTAATTTTTAAACTCCATATAATTGCAATTTATCTTCTGATTTCATTTGTGCATGGTGCTAATCACTTTTCAAAAAGTAAATAAATAAATAAAAAAATAACAGGTCCGAGAGACTTCCAGGAATTAACCAGTGTTGGAATTTTTGTTTAATCTCTGAGAGTCTTCCAAGAAAGCAGTCTTGCATGCTTTAGATATGCATGCAACTTCATGACAATTAAGTTTTATTTAAATATCCAGTACTGTTTCTGAGAAAACAAAAACTCGGACATAACTTATACAATAAGGCAGATATTCTAAGTTGAAAACTGTTCACCCTAAATGATTTTTGGGTAAATATTATCAAAATTTGCATCTGAAACATGCATGTTATTTCAATGCGACCTCATAACAAATTTCATTTAGATATCAAATAAAGTTTCTGAGAAAACAACAACTTGGACCTAACTTCCAAAGAAAAGGAAATTTTCCAAGTCAAAAACTGTTTCTCCTGGGTGACCTTGAACTCAGAGTCATATGCATATTACACCATTGCAACTTTATAAAAAGTTTTCATTGAGGTACCGACTGTAATTGCTGAGAAAACTAAAACTTGGACGCAAGTTTCAGTAAAAAAGCGAAGTTAAAAAATGATGATCCTGAATGTCCTTGAGGTCAAGATCACCTACATTTAGGTGCATATGATGCGCATCGCCC
>JARWCS010327218.1:0-12407 GCA_034783895.1 Geukensia demissa | reverse complement strand
ATTATATTTCATAAAAATTGAGTGAATTGTTATTTTGATCTCATATGCAGCTCAAGCTAGCAATAATTTTTAAAAATACATCAATGAAGAGAGGAAAATAGGTAAAAACTTATTTTGCCTTCTTGGTATTCGAACGCACCCTAAATGAAACACACTAAAATATTAAATATTCCAACATTAATGATTTTTTTTTTTGACAAACTATATCTAGCTTCCCCTGCAGTAGATTTCAAAGAATTGATTTATAATAATTTTATTTAAACCAATGCTTATTCAAACTCTGTAGATTTTTTAGAAAATTTTCTTGTCACCATACATGTAAAAGTGTTTATTACTTCATTTAAAGATCTATTTTGTTTACAAGAAAAAAATATAAAAGTAATGTGTATCACCTAAATAATTTTGTATCCAGTTTCACATCTGAACTCTTTTAAATTATGAAAATATTGGCAATTTTCAACAAGCTATCTTTGTCCCAGATTTTGACTTTAGTGGAACCTTAAACTCATACTTGTAATATGATGAACAATTACTTACCTTTTAATTCTTCTTTGTTTTGGGTAGAAGTAAAAAAATCCATTTGAAAATTATATTTTGTAGTACAAATGATGCATCCATATATGATTCATGCCAATAGAATTTTATTCCATTCATTAGTTCAATCATTTTTCTAAAAAAGGCGTCTTAAAAATTTTTATTTCCTTTCTTTTTCTATGAATTTACATTTAAATGCATGGCAGAAATTTTAAGGTGTGTTTGATAGGTAAGCTATTGTGTTGATGTAAAACATTTTTATTCTTATAAATATATGTCTCATAAAGGTAAAATTGTCAACAGCAATTGACATTTTTTCTAAAATTCAATGTGCTAGAGATATCTAACACTATTAACATACAAGTCGACAACAAATGTGTCAAACACACCATAGCCAATCAAATGCACCGTACAAACATTGCACTTTACCCCAACTGACTTTGAATGGAATTTGTTGCTTATAAAAGGCTTTATAAAATTGAAAATTCTAAGACGTCTTGTTATTAGATCAAGGTTTAATTTATGAATGGAACACAATTTGACTGGAATTGATCATTTATGGGTGCAACATGTGTACCTAAAAATCAGATTTTCAAATGGAATCATTTTTTTAACTTTTACACCAAAAATTAATTTGACATTCAGCAGAAAAGAAAGGTATGTATTTGTCTGTTATACCCATACATCCAATCAAGTTTGAAGTCGTCCCTCCTAAACTTTTATGGTCGCCATCACGAATTGGTTGATCAATATGGTATCAGTGTATCTCAACTATTTATGGACCTGTTACCGGTAATACAAAAATAAGTTGACCTCGTCTCGGATTGACGTTAACTCGAATTAGAGTTTAAGGATACCACGACGGGTGTTGCACTCAGGACGGGGATTCTAACCTTTCTAAACACCTGATACAACTCCTGTTTATATAGGATTTCTTGCGATTGTTTCCGGGTTAGACACAAATTGACACTCCTGATTTTGACATCCTGATTTGACACCGATTTCGACACTAAGAACTCCATGACAGGTGTTGCGTGCAAGACAGGAAATGCTTATCCTTCTAGAGCACCATATCCCACTCCTGTTTTGTGAAATAATTCGTGGATTCAAAGCCTTGGTTCCTTTTGTTTTCGCTGTATCTTTTAGTTTCTTTCTAATTTATCTTGTCTCTTTGGACTTTCCACTTCTAATCTCTCACATGGGTATTACCTAATGTATTTGATGTTTGAGCCTTTTAGTTATTTTATATTGCGTTACATACATATAATATTTGATAAGCATTACTATTCATCATGAACAAAACATTTCATAAATAATAATTTTGTGTTGAATAACCTAAAACTGGATGCTTCGAATTGAGTTTACATCGCTTTTCTTAACCTGTGGTCCTTTGCAATGGACTAACTCTCTTAACCATTTAAATTTGTTGCAAAGAAGGCAAATTTTATCAATGAACTTTCAAAGACCTGATATCGAGTGTTTGTGCAAATTTAAAAATGGACGATTTTGTGAAAATAAATCAATTCTGACTTAAACAGTATTACCACAGAGGCCACTTCAGGAACTCATATCTATGACAGATTTTTTTTTCATATTCCAGCATCAAGCGTTTTTTTCAGAATTGTGTCTAGACTCCTACCCTTAAGAGGATTTTACGTGTTTCTTTCTGTCTCAAATTATTTCAAAAATCTAAATCGGTTTGTACTTCTGAAACCAAACCGGGTAAGGAGGTCATACTCATTTATCCCCTCCACATATAATGTTAATTTTACCAGAATTTAAGTTTCATATAAACCAGATTATTTATTTTAAAAAGTTAGATATAGTCATATACAGTTATCAATCTAAATATAAATTAGTACCTTCTAAAATTAGTTCATTAGATAAGTTATATCTACCTTATATGTTTTTTTTTAACTTGCACATTTTTACTATAAATTGTCGAAAACATTATATGTATTTAAAACGAATACAAAACATTTGCACGATTGCAATATGTATCCATATATATTATAATTTCTTCATTTGTTATAATATTTATAGGCCGCACCAACTACTTCTATTTCTCGGGCTTGACTCTGGAATATATTCAAAAACAGGACATATCTGACCATTTACCATCCTAAGTGGTCCCAGCTCACGTGCCGTTGTAATTTTCATGTCTGCGGAATCGTCAATCTGAAGATGGGCAAATACTTTACATACGGGTCCACCAACCATCATCAAAGGTTCCCATGTTCGCTTTTCAGGAACCCATTTATCGGCAAGCTTGTCATAACTTCTTCTAGCTTCATGTCGAGAACAGGAAGATGTACAGTTGTAACCTAAACCCAATTCTGCACGTGCACTACTGTAGGAAAACTTATTTTGACAGGACGATAATTCCAAATCTGTAGCATATCTACTGCTGTAGGCAGACACTGGCTTCCTAAAATCAGAGAGCAAATTTCTTTGCTGGTTTAAATTATGTTCATGAATTTCAAAACTTCCCTTGGATTTTAATGAAGTACCTGTTTGTGCGATCGGGAGAACAATATCATCAGAACTTCCAGCAACAGTCAATTCAAGTTTACCAAAAGCCCCATTTCTTCCACAGAGTCCTTGTTCATTACTGTTTCCAAACGAGACAGTTTTTCCACAAGCGGATGACTTGAACTGTATTCTTGATTTTTTGCAATTGGTACTTTTTGATACTTTCTCATTTCTTGGGCTTCTCAAATCATTGCAACACGTCGAGGAATCACTGTTATCTCCATGTTCCTTGCAATTGTAATTAATGTTTCCCTTAGACGATTCGGAGTCGGAACTTTCACATGAATTTAAAACGAAATCATCGTCTACTTTTACATTTCTTCCAACATTTCTATCATGAAGTTCACATGAGCTGTCAGTAGAATTCTTTATGAAGTCATCATCGTTTCCAGCAGTTTGCCTGTGATCATCATCAAAGTCAGGCGTTTTTATTCTAAGATTATCCCTTAAAGGATTGTCTCCAATTTCAAACGAAGGCATAGAAAACGTTTCTGTGCTGGAGTTACCATAAACGTCTACCGGATCTGGAACTGAGGTTTTCTTCACCAATTTTGTCTTTGGTTTCACGTCATCCTTTTCAATTTTATCTACTTTCTTCTTTTTGGATTTCTTCTTTTTGCTTTTGATGTCCTTCTGCCGTGGTATTGGTTCTAGGGTATCATTTCGCTGAATATTTCTTCCAGCTGAAATTGAGGTAGGTTGTATCGGAGCAAGAGGAGCTAGCATTCCATGGCGTTCCAATTTTCTTGCGCCTGCAATAGGTTCACATACACTTTCAACCGGACGAAACGAATTGGCTTGGAAAGCTCTATTTTGAATGGAACTCATTTCATTTCTTGGTTGTACAGTCTTAAGTTGTGAATACTGCAATGATGAGTTGGCTAAATTTAACTCATGCGATACAGGCTTGTGGCATTGTGTCAGTTTGTCTGGGGTGTTCAACATTTGACTACTGCTGAGTTGTTTGTCATCATTGCATCCTTCATCTTTGCACTCCCCTTTGTTTTTATATGCCTTCCATCTTACAAGTTCGCATTCTGGCATGTCAATAACAGAACAATCGTCAGATGTATCCCCACAACAGACATCTCTGATGACCAATGCACCGCGGTACAAAACTTGACATCCACCCGTTTCAACAAATGTATCTGGGTAGCACGCTTCATTAGCCAATATGCTTCCAACAGCGCTACTACAAAGTTTACCTTCCTGATCCCTAGGTACATCTAAATCGCTGTTTGTGCCTGTGAAATTCTTTTTCTTTATGTCTACATGTTGTTGACTTGCGTTTACATCTGAAAATTTGAAAAAAAACTATTGTTCAGCGAGAATAAATAAATAACAAATAAGATTTATTATATGAAAAAAAAACAACGATTTTGTTTCCCCCCTTTTTACACTCATGCAATTGCTACTTTAAGACTACTGTTGTTCGCTTCCAATAACTTTTATTTTCATCTTAAGCTTAGAGCCTTTACAATTTTTTGTGGAAATCAGCTATGTTCATATATCTTTTATTATACCACTAGAAGTTTTTAACATTTTCGAATTCAAAATAAGATAGCTATCATTGTGTATCACGTATGGATAAAGCAAGTAAAACGGTTAAATAAAAGTGCAAAAATAAAAAAAACATCCAACTTAAAAAAAATAGCGCTTAAAACACTCTTATCTTCTTTATACAAATAAACCTATATGTTCGATCTAAAATGGTCTTGTTCTGATAATTTTATTTAACGTAATAAAAAAATAATCTTGCTGTAATATGAGTAGTCATTAAAAAATTGTTTCTTTTGTAAATGTTTGCATGAAAAGAAGTGTCATATGAAGTTTTAATTGTATTGCGAGTTACAGTTCTGTTCGTTTTCAAAGTTTTGTTTTGGTATTTCATTTATGTTATCCGATGTTGTATTCCTTAAATGGCGTTATGACAAAAACAGATACATTTGTCTACCAACAAGAAATATTTTAAACATCAGAATTATTCCTGGCTAACCTGATTTTGATCTGAGCTGTAATTTGCCTGACTGTTTTGACCCTCTTCCTACTTGATTAGTCTCCCATGATCCAGCACTTTCTTCAGATGAACTTTCACTTTGCATGTGACATGCTTCTTTGATTTGTGCTTTTGGGTGATTATCCGTTGGCCGTTTTTGTGTTTGTAGAATGTGTTTTTCTTCTATAATAAATATGTTGATATATACAGAAGAATAAAAAATCATAAAGTCGCTATTTTAAGACCACATTTGTTTCTTTCCAAGACGTTGCAATTTCTGTTTTATTTTTATTTATTTTTGTTGTTGTTGTTGTTGTTTTGTATTGCTATCAGCTATGCTTAGATATCTTTAATTATGGCCTGATATACCACACGACATTTTCACCATTTCCGAATTAAAACGTGGGTAGCTATTTTCGTATATCACGTATTGATAGGGCAAGTCATAGGGCAGGTCAAACGGCGTAGAAAAAGTGCAATAAATATTCATTTATTTATCAAAATCATACATATTGAAAACTATTCAAGTTTATTTTCCTGATAAAAATAAACCTTCATATCGAATCCAAAATGGTCTTTTGGTGATGAATTAAAGATTAACCTAACTTAAAGAGCCTTGCTGCAATCACTGTGGGCATTAAAAATCGTTTCTTTTGTACGCGTTTGCATGAAAAGAAGTGTCCTAGGACAGTTTGGCGGTTTTGCGAGTTCCAGTTATGTTCGTTTTCCAAAGTTTTGTTTCTTTTATTTTATCCAATGTTGTAGTCCCTAAATGTCGTGATAAAATTTAAGACACGCAGTTTTATATACAATAATAGTTACATTTGCATGCTCTTATGCTCGACATATAAGATTATTTTGTCTACCTCCAGGAAATATTTTACACATCACAATTATTCCTGGCTAACCTGATTTTGATTTTAGCTGTAATTTGCCTGACTGTTTTGAACCTCTTCCAACTTGAGAAGTCTCCCATGATCCAGCACTTTCTTCAGATGAACTTCCACTTTGCATGTGACTTGCTTCTGTGGTTCGTTCTTTTGTGAGATTATCAGATGGCTGTTTTTGTGTTTGCAGAATGTGGTTTTCTTCTATAAGAAATATGTTGATGAATACAGAAGAATAAAAAAAAAACAATTGATAAGAATCAAAATTATCTTTACGATATCAAAGCAGAGATTTCGATATCTGATTAAATCAGGTTATGGTAACTGGTCACTACGTTCTCAAAAAACATAATAAAATCGTTATTTAAAGACCTCTTTTGTTTCTTTCCAAGACTTTGTAATTTCTGTTTTATTTTTATTTATTTTTGTTGTTGTTGTTGTTTTGTATGGCTATCATGTATGCTTAGATATCTTTGATTATGGCCTGATAAACCACAGGGCATTTTCACCATTTCCTAATCAAAAAGTGGGTAGCCATCTTCGTATATCACGTATCGATAGAACAAGTCAAACAGTTTAGAAAAAGTGCAATAAATATACATTTAATTTTTCAAAATCAAAATCATACATATTAAAGAATATTCAAGTTTATTTTCCTCATAAAAATAAACCTTTATGTTGAATCCAAAATGGTCTTTTGGTGATAAATTAAAGATTAACCTAACTTAAAAAGCCTTGCTGTAATCACTGTGAGCATTAAAACATTGTTTCTTTTGTACGTGTTTGCATGAAAAGAAGTGTCCTAGTACAGTTTGGCGGTTTTGCGAGTTCCAGTTATGTTCGTTTTCCAAAGTTTTGTTTCTTTCATTTTATCCAATGTTGTAGTCCCTAAATGTCGTGATAAAATTTAAGACAAACGCAGTATTATATAAAAATAATAGTTACATTTGCATGCTCTTATGCTCGACTATAAGATTATCTTGTCTACCTCCAAGAAATATTTTACAGATCACAATTATACCTGGCTAACCTGATTTTGATTTTAGCTGTAATTTGCCTGACTGTTTTGAACCTCTTCCTACTTGGTGAATCTCCCATGATCCAGCACTTTCGTCAGATGAACTTCCACTTGGCATGTAGCTTGCTTCTTCCGTTCGTTCTTTTATATGATTTTCAGTTGACTGTTTTTGTGTTTGCAGAATGTGTTGGTCTTCTAAAATAAATAAGTTTATGTAAGCAGAAGAATATAAAATTAATTGATAAGGTTCAAAATTCTCTTTAAGATTTTGCAATCTGATTAAAATCAGATCTTGTTAAAATGGCTCATTATGTCTCAACGACGCCCCATTTTACTATCTGTTCTTTGCTTCCAAGATGTTGGAAGCGTCAGTCATAGGAGAAATCCCAAGGATTCCGAAAAGTTATTGGAACAGAAAGTAGAATGGAGCGTTGTCAGATCTTTGTTTGAGAAAAATTTTACCATGATCAGATTTTAATTGGAGATTTCGTGCACTTAATTCTCACAACAGTCACACCAACCGGATTAGCAATCATATCAGAAGCACAAAGTCCTAAAAACATTAATTCTTAAACAAAGATATGGTAAGCATTAGGCAAAATATAGAAATTATTAGAATTCAGTGCGCCTATATTATTTTCATTTCCTTCAGAATTAAGAGCCTGTATACATGAAAAGTTAAAAAAATGCATATCTCTGGCTGCAGTAATTTTAATTAAAATAGCTAAGACATTTTGTATTGTCTTTTGTATTGTCCTTTTTGTTTGATGTTATTTTTATTGTTTTTGAATATTTTAAATAATGTTTTATAGGATGGGATATTCCGAATTACTTTGTTCCGGATTTGTTGTAATTCAACGTGGAAGCGTGACAAAACCAAATGGACATCCAAGGGGTGGGGACAAGTCGAAACATGATCACGCGAACCACGACAAAAACCACAGAAAACTAAAAATTCGAACATATATTTTTTGACAATGCGGACCCAAATTATAAATAGGGGATGTTTTTAAGCGTTCTTGAAGGAAAAGCAGTTCCCGCATCTTTAAAGACACGCGTTGCATTGACTCTTCTGAAATCCGGTACTTTCAAGTCCAGAGTAAGGATAAAACACTGCAAGTAGGAAGATCATGTGGAGGAAGCAGACAGGATATTATTAATGGAAAATTTCTACCAGTTTAGGGGAAAATTCCGCCATGTGACCATTGAATTGTCTTTTGTACCATTCTTTACTTATTTCAATTTCATTATTATATTTATAAACATTAAGATATTTGGCTTTACACTTTGTGTTATAATCGGGGCCTCTGAAGTTTCTATAACTGTTTGATAAGATGTTGTGAAGTTTCTTGACAATTACTTCATATCTTTACTTTCTCATATTTTATACCGGTCAGCAAGATGATATTGTCGACCATAAAATTTGGTGGCTTACATAATATAATGTTATCTTTTGAATGAAATAAATCAAATTTTGTGGATTTCACAAGAACAAAATAGTTTCATTCATCGAAATGATGTTAAATTAAAGTAAACTTCGGTTGCCATAAATACAAATATGCCTATAAACTGGAAAAACGATACTTAATATAACAAAAAATATCCAAATTACAAATCATACCTGATATATAAAAAGCTATATGTTATAATTTAGTTCCTCCGAAAGTATGACATTAGTTTTTACCTGATTTCGGAAAGGGGTGTGGCTCAGCTTTCTGTACAGCAGCCAAAACATCATGATTTTGATTATTTTCTTCTTTTTCCATTTCCTTCTCATCACTATCCCAAGAGCCAGCACTTTTTACTGATTCATCCCCATCACTTATATTTTGCGTGTCAGAATGTTCGACCTCTGGATCATGACTATCCCAGGAACCATCGCTTTCTACGACTGAGTCATCAGCATTTTCGTCCCCTGCATGAGAGCTATTGCTGTCCCCAGAATTAGCACTGCCTGTAGACATAACTTCATCGTCTCCTGTTTTACAAAAGTCTTGTTTGAGAGTTTCTCCTGCAATATAGTCTATATTTAAGATTTCGTACACAACTCAACGAATTTCAAAACAATGATTTTAAATTGACGTGGTAAATTAACATGTATAACATATTAAAAAAATTGATGATTAGTCTCCATATTTTTTAGAAAAACATGTTGTAAGGCAGATTTTAACTTTTTGTGAAAAAATTCGTTACTACGAATATTACGAAAATTAAAACATCACACATATTATTCCTTTTCAAATTTCGAAAAAATGCAATGCCTTATGTCAAGGTACCTGCGTTTAGTGCTTCATGTGTAGTGTTTTCTCTATATAAACTGTCATTTGTCCACATTTCCTTCACGACTGCATCCTCAACCGGCACTCCATTTTTAACAGCTCCGCATTTCTGGTTTATTGCTAAATTCATTACTTCTATAAAACGATAAATAATTACAATCTTTGATCATGATTCGCTTCAAATCTTCACCGTGTACATTAAAAAGTTCCTAATAACCAGTATATATTCCAATTTTACTAGATTTTGTATTAGATCACATAAAACAAATCATATCGGCATCGCAAATACCGGATAAAATGATATAGAAGTACTTCTTACTGTCATATTTATAGCTAAAGTGCCATACAACTAAGTTCTTTTTCAAGTTCAATGATTTTTTTCAACTCTTGAGCAAAACAAATACTGAGGTTTGATTGGTTTTACATGACCATGAGGTTTATTTAAGCCAACAGAACTTTCATGATCAAATGATCAGCAGTCACCACGGTTTGTTTAAGTCATTCTTTGTTCGTGCAATTTATTTTGACAAAGACTTGTTTTAGTACGGCTTTGATAAACAATCCAAAGTTTTCATTATTGTATACAAGGCAACATTTTTTATTTATTTGAACTCAACTATGTCTTGAGTAGACGTTTGGTGTTAAAATAAGGCTGTATATCTTATAAATAATATTGGTAAGATTTAAAATTTAAATTTAAAAATATCTTGCTTCTTTAAACTGTTTATAATAAAATTATGCTACTGCTACTTTGCTTTTAATTTAAAAAATATATATATCATTTCATCAGATAGAACCATAACCCAGTTTAAACCTGAAGTATGGACAACTCGATGTGTAATTGATTGTTTGATTAAATGTTGCTTAACCTCCAGCGACAAATATTTCATGAATATTCAGGATGATGACTGAACCTTGCTTTGTACTAGACTGACACGCTGAACCGGATTTTAACGTGCTAGATTACAAAAGCAACAATCCACAGGAAGACATGCCACTTTACACAGACACATTATTCTGACTTTGGGCCGACCAGTCCTTGCTCTTACTCATTGATGCTGCGTGGTTAGCGTAGAAGCAGCAAATGCCAATTTTAGTGTCTTTGGTTTGACCTGACCGGGGATCTAATCCACGACTTTCGGTACTGAAGGCGAGCTTGTTAAGAATTACACCACCGAGGCGGTCTCAAATTAATAGGTAAGGACTAGACTAAAACATTGTTTCACCTTTTATATTTGGATTATCGCATACTTTTTCCTCTGCATCACATGATCCAATACTTTCCAAGTCTATGTGGTCATCCTCTGTCGCTTTCATTTCCTTTAATTCTTCGTGGCCCTTATCTGACTTTACTAGTTCATAAACATCTTCTTGAGTAACATTCACATTTTTGTCTTCGGTATCGTCGAACCAGCAACCTTCCTCTTCGCCGCTAAAGTCTGACCCGTATGAGGGATATTCAGATGATACTGTCTGTGCCTCAGAGCTTTCTATATCACCCTCTACCTCTGTGTTATTTGTAGCTTTACTGTTTTGTTGTGGTTTCTCTTTAGCATGCTCAATATTTTCTTGTTTGTTGCTTTCATAATCTGTTTCTTTGGTTGCTTCTTCAGCTGTGTGTTTTTCTCTCAAGATTTCTTCTCGTCTCAACTTGTCCTCAGGTGGAAGAGGAGGTTTAGCTCTCAAACAGATACCATTCACATTTTTCACAGAGTTGAGTTGACTGACATTTTCCGTATTGTCCTCATCTAAAGTCTTGTCAACTCCATAGAAACCATCGGATCTTTCCGTATTAGGATCTTGATTTTCTTTTGGTTCCGATTTTTCTTGAGAAGCTACGGATTCCCATGATCCAAGAGTTAGTATATCCGGTTCGTGGTATGTTCCAAGTGTGTCCGTTCTGTTGCTGTCTATCTCGTTTACCATGTTAAGGAAGTAGGATGGTGATCTTAGAGGAATTGTTGGCACCAATAGAGAACAGCTTTCATCTGATATGGTACTTGCTGCAACTACATCACATGTCCTATTTTTCTGCAAGTCTCTACTCACATGTTTAATCATATTTTGAACAATGTCTTCAGATGATTCAGATGAAGTTCTTCCAGAAATGACTTCTTCTGAATGATGACAAAGTTCGGTGTCCGAAACAGGTTTAGCATCACCCTCTTTAGTAGTGTCATACAGCACCTGGTTGATTCGTGAAGAGAACTGAACATTCTGACCATCTCTAGTACCTGTATTCTTTTCTTTATCATCCAAGTCACTACCTAAGAAGGAAGTTATATCAATATCAGATGAATCTAGACTGCTATAACGGCTTTCATATCCAGCTTCGTTTCGGCAAATATTTTCATTTAAATTATTTTCTTTGATGTCTGTTTTTGCCTCATTTTCGTTATGTGACAATCTACTTTTGATTGACCCAGCTTCAATTGGTAAAGGCTGATCCTCCCAAGTACTTGAACCGTTACATTTATCCGTCTCATTTCCAGACGTAAGCATCTTTGGTGGTATGATATCAGAACTACTCTCTGAGCTTGAACTGGTAATGTTAATGCTATCAAAATATTTATTATCAGCCAAAATCCAGTTTGCGACCTTCATAAAATCCGCCTATTGGGACTAGCTTGTGATAATGGACTGATCATTGTAACAGACATATTAGGATCCGATTCTCTTTCGTCACTGTTTCCAGGAGACGGTTTTCTTTTGTTTTCAACATCTGTTACAGAATCGTTCTCTTTCACGTCGTGATATTGGTTTCGAGTTTTTCTTTGGCTTTCGCCATCACAGTGTTACTGATGGGGATATTGGGTTTAGTCCTTTCTATTTCAGATTTCTTAGCATCAAGTTCCTTTGCCATTAGAATTTCTTCTTGGAACCGAATATTTACTCTCTTTAGCTCTAGTCGTTTAATTTGCTCTTTAGCTAAAGTATTGCCAACATTTTCTTTAGTAGCACCTTTTTGGCAATATTATAAACCACATAATCTCTCCCCTCTATTGGTGCAACCTCTTCCTTGTTTACGGATGCTGCAGATGTGGGATCATCGTTCTGCGTACTCATAATAGTCTTAGGTTGAATAATAAACGATAAATCATCGTCATCATCATCGTCGTAAACTTCAATGCCTTTACCCTTTAACCATTCTTTAAAACTTC
>JARWCS010327208.1:0-12407 GCA_034783895.1 Geukensia demissa | reverse complement strand
AGTTTGTTTTAAATTTGTCTTGTCTCTTTGGACTATGCACTTTTGATCTCTCGCATGGGTATTCTACACTAGACTTCAAATCTTCAAAACAGGTATAGGAGACAAACTGTTTTTAAGCATTTTTGAAACATTGAACAACTTGATATTGAAAATACTAGTGGAATAAAAACTAGGTTGGGTGGTCTAATCTCTAAGACAAATGCAGTATTTTGAGCAGCTGCAACATACTCTATTTTATATGAAAGCCATTTTTGCATATAACAAATAGAATCTCTGGTAAATTTTCTTTCAAATATCAAATAGTTTGTTTCAAGCATTTGATGTGTTGACAAAACACTGTATATGGCGTAAGTTTAACAAATATTTATTTTGTTTTATTTCAGTGATTTGCTAAGACGCAGAAATGAAGAATTTTTTCAGGTTGTTTATGTTTCTCAATGAGGTTGCCGGAGATGTGATTAGACGTTTCCTTGAAGACAAATATAAGCCATCTGATTTCCGGACATTTCTGAAAAATAATAGACATACTTTATTTCACTTATATCAACCGCTTCGTTGTTGTGAACGAGACTGTGATCCAAAGGCTTTTCCAGGATATCCAGTTCTAAGACAAGTGCAGTTTGACCAACTGTTTCTCAAACAAGGGCAAGGTTGCCGACCACCTTGTTCTTGCTGCTACCAAGCATCACCTACCATTGAAATCGGAGACATTGATATGACATTGTGCTTGGCACTTATAAATAACTTTTATGGTCAATTCAATTGTTGTAAAAATCCACCTTTAACACCTCTAGAAGATTCATCTTTAAATGATATCAGAACAATAAGGAATCGTTTAGCCCATTTTTCTCTAAACAAAGATTTATCAGACGCAGAATTCAAATCGTTATGGAAAACACTGAAAAAAACTGTCACAGCACTTGGCTGTCCAGAAGAGTATAAAGAAATCATCAAAAGAATAAAAAACCAACCAATATTAGAAACAGAATATAGAGACATCACAACACAGATGCAGGAATGGATGAGAGTAAACGGCCAGGTAAGGTAATTTAATTAATTCTATTTTTGTATATTGTATCAAGTAGATCGTTATTTTATAGAGGTAGATTTTATTTGATATTTTGACAAAATATTCGGTATACCAAGCCATTTTAAAAATGAAAATAAATATACATGACACTGTCCTTGATTTCTAGCTATCGCTGGTATAAAATGAGCTTATTTTACAAACCATTTAGGGGAAATACATAATAATCAAGCTTTCACGTGAATTTTCACCTGAACATCATGTGAAGTGAATTTCACCTAAAATTCCAGTGAAATTCGTGTTAATTTTGCATGATATACATGTGACGCTCTATCCACAGGAATTTCACGTCAATTATTTTTGCCTTGGTTATTGGAACTGTGAAATAAATAGTTGTCATACTTGTCTGACATGAAATTTATCAAACAAATCCAAACAAATCGAAATTGGAAGTCAACTCCGACGGCAGGGACATCTACTAAGTGCTTTCCTTTTCGAGGCCTTTCCGTATTGTCAGAGTTTTAGAATTTTAGCAAATGCAGCAAATTTCTGTGAAACATTGTTTGATAAATTTCGTGTCAGACAAGTCTGACAACTGGGCTGGTGAATACCCTCGGGGACCAATGTGCCATCAGCAGAGGCATCGCCCCAGTGGTTTCAAAATACAAAATTATCAATGTTAAATAAATATGGAAAATTTAGGTATGCTATATGTACATTTCAGGGAGTAACCTCTCATCAGTAGCATTAGAACCGAAACATAGGAAGTCAAACAAAGATTCAAATATCAGTTGAATATAGCAAAAGAAGCACTCAAATCCAAACAAATCGAAATAGGAAGTCTCATCCGAAGGCAGGTACAACTACTAAGTGCGTTACTTTTCGAGGCCTTTCCATAAAAGTGCAGCACAATAAGGCCCATTACATATGCCGATCTTTTGCTGAAGGACTCTTCCAACAAACTGGACAAGTATGTTATCAATAAGTGTAACATTTGTGTATCTTCTTCTATATATTTGTTCCTTCATTTTGTGTGGAGTTGAACAAAGTATGTCTTGTTTCCGCCGACAATGTATTTGTATTGTCTGTCCGCGTTTTTCTGAGAACCAACTGTAAATAAGACCCTTATTCTTTAAAATCAGAGAAGTGCCAGTGGTATTGGTGTATTAAGGGTAGAATATTCAAGCATTCTGATGTAGCTACAAGTGGACAGATATTTCTTTAAGCCTTTGGGGTGTTTTAGTATCCATATTTAATTAATGCCAATTCTTGCATCTGTAAATTTATTAAAATTAAAGTTATAAACTTTGAAGACAGCTCTTTGGAACACAAAACAGATTGTACAACGATAAAATCCTGTTTGGAAGGACTTTTTTGTAACTTTAGTATCAAGTTTTTAACATCAAGTTTTTAGTCTTGGCGGAAATTCCAAAAGAAAAACAAAAAAGAAATATGATTGTCAGTGATCTCCTTTTTAGAGAGTTTATGATTAAAGAGTCGTTGTTTGCCAAATATGTTCTCAATCAATGCATCAAAAACACACTCACATAGAATGATTCATCAACCGAGACTAAACCGAAAAGCAACAATGACGGGTCAAATGAAAAAACAAACCAGAAAACATATTATACTGTTTGATAAAGCTTGTAGTATTCGCTGCCAACCATATAAATACTCTCACAACAGTTACAGAAATGAAATTCTCACACTTTGATCACGGAGTTTATTTTCAAGTCAATTTAAAATGCTGACTTTAATGTTATATCTTCATATTACTTATCATGCTGAAAGTTAAGTAGCTGAGGCATTAACTAATCAAATCGTTGTATAAATCGGATAAGGATTAACAATTATTCATCAATAGGGCTGTAAATAATTCTCTTGTAGCTTTATCAGCACACGAAGAGGCCAAACAGCTATTAGAAGAATACAAGGAAACGAAGGGAATTCGCAAAAAATGAAACTTTGAACAACGGAAAAGGTTTTTCTGAGTTTAAAAAACTAAAGATCTAGAGAAATGAATGATGAGTAAGGCAGTAATGGGGAATCAGACCAAAAATCTGATAGCATGACGCCTATTAAGATATTTCTTGATCTTGAAGTTCGCATGCGGATTTATCTATTCGATTGTGGTTAATTTTTAAAAGTTCGTATGTAAACAAAGATTGGTTTCTGTTTTCTCCCAAAATACACATTGGAAAACCATAATGAAAAGTTTTTTAGACATGTACGACAGAATGTTTTTAAAAACATGTACGACATAAAGTTTTTTTTAAAACATGAACGACATGAAGTTTTTTTTAAAACATGAACGACATAAAGTTTTGTAACATGTACGACATAAAGTTTTTTAAACATGTACGACATAAAGTTTTTTTCAACATATACGACTTGTACGACATAAAGTTTTTTTTTTAATGTAGTATACATTCTCATGGTGCCATTTGATCTTTTATTCATGTGAGAAAGGGTTTTAACAAAAAAAAAACAAGATTTCATTTCACAGGAAAGTGTATTAGTTCAAACTCTCTTGAATACACAATTTGAATTTTATTTGTCATGGACACGAGCTAGTTATTTGAGGAAATGCTTTAGAACAAAACATTGAGTTATATTTATGGTAGAAAATGGACCATTGCATTTAATTCTGAAAAGGAGGTTAGGGTGTTTTCTTACAGGTGCATTTTTCCTTATTTCCTAAAGGATTATTTCCTTTCATTATTTCTAAGCGGTGTAAGAATTTTTTAATGTTTGAGGCTTTTAAAAAATATGTTATTATTGTTTCGGTTCTAATGCTACTGATGAGAGGTTACTCCTTGAAATGTACATATAGCATACCCAAAATTTTCCATATTTATTTAACATTGGTAATTTTATATTTTATTGCCATTTTGATAACTTTTCATTTTTTAAAGACATTACCATCGCTCTGTTCAGAACAGTCAAAGTCGGAATTTTTTGTTGAAGCTGTCTTGTTGAGGTAAGTAATGTTACCTGTTTTACATTATTTATTTTGTGTTAAAATTAGACGCCATCGATGCACTGAAAATTCCAGAATAAGACCTTTGTTAAGCGAATTACTTTTTTAAATCATTGGTACATTTTGGCCAACAATTGTTTATTAACTTTTATGAACAGTAGATGATTTGCTCTATTTTAAATGAATGATTAAAGAACTTTTAATAGGGAGAAAAAACACCTACTTTAACTTGGACCAATTTGTACAGTTCTTGGCAGTCTTCTACAGAAACGCCCCATGGAGAGCCCCTGTTAAACAGGCATATTTACCTCCGGGAAACCTTGGTTAGTAACAAAAAGATTGAACATGCTGTCATATTTTAATCACTCTTCAAACTATCAAACTATTCTACCCAATTCATCTATCTTTCAAATAAAATTTCTTATATTTAAATTCATCATCTGTTCTTGAAATTACAGAATACTGAAAATGACTAGATTGTGTATTTATTGCCCTTTTTGGATGTGTTCTTACTTTCCAGGTAAATAAGTGTTTTCATACCTGTAACGTCGTATAAATGTATAAGTGATTTTAATAGTTATCGCCCTAAAATCAGGTCCACATTCTTAAAATGATGCCACAAAGCAGAGATATATTCATTTTCGTTTTTTTCTACAGCAAACTTCGACATCCAAATATTGTGAGATTTCTCGGAATATCCATAGATGAAAACTCTTTATTACTGTTGTTGGAACTTATGGAAGGTGGCGATTTAAAAACTTTTGTTAGAGAATGTCGCCTTCATGTAAGTACAAACATACTACCTGCCATTAAATTAAATTAAATTATCGGATTTATTAGGCTTTGTGTTAAAATATTAATCGCATCGAGTTTCACCTTATGTTTGGTTTTAAGTTTTAGTCTTTCCAAGAAAAGTAAACAAGTGTCTAATTTTGTTTTGTTCTCATACAATCATATATATATGTTAGAAAAAAAATTTCTGATCCATTTTAACAACAGTTTCTCGAAGCAAACTCATGGTGCAACGACAGCTAACAAATGGTACATGTAAATGACCTCATGTTATATGAAAAAATATTAACAAATAAAGAAACACCGACAAACAACTTGTATAATTGACAAATACTTGAGCAATATCTGCGGTTCTTTATTGTAAATAAAATCGCTGTTGTACAAAACGCAGCTTTATACGCACTTAAATTTGACCTGAACGTAATAAGATATATTTAAGAGCATGTAACATGTGCCTGAAGTTTTTGTCTATCTTTACATAACTACATCGATAGATTAATTTACAATAACAAGATATTTTATTTCATGGTAAGGGACCGGTCATTATTTATCTCCAGGGGTGGGCCGGCAAAAAAGTAGAGGGGCAAAGAAAAAAATAGCTTGAGGGGGGGTATGTATTTTTTGACTAATATGATGATCGGGGTCATGATTTTTTGTAAAGAAAAATCATTTACACATGTACTTGTGCAATATCTAGAATTTTATACATCTTAAATGTCTTGTGTAATAAATCTTTTTATGTAAAATGCAAAGGGGGGTTGACTTTTTTTGGTACTTGAGAGAGGGGGTTGAGAATTTTTCTATGTTTGGAAAAGGGGGGTAAGTTATTTTTTCCGGGATCCTTTTTCAATTTGTCCGCCCACCCCTGGAGATAAATAATGACCGGTCCCTAACCGAGAAGATTTCACTCCTTCTATTGGACATTGTTGGTCGATTTGGCGGCCTATTCGGTTTTTAGATATAAGTACTTCATTTTACAATGTTTGGTTATCAGCTGTCCTATATTGTGGTTCTAATTCTTCTAATAAGATGATATTCTTGAAATGTAAATATAGCATATAAAATTATAACTAACCGTGTTTATTCAACATTGTAAACCTGTATTTTATAAACAACAATTCTTTATTCGTACCTTAATAAAGTGTTCAATTGATTAAGAACGTTTGCGATGAAAAGTTGTGCCGTTCGTTGTATTTGTCCATAATACTAGATAACAATTGCAAATATTTTATCAATATCAAATAAATCCATCACGGAATTGAAATTATGTATCTTTTATTATTTTATTTTAAGGATGAGGTTCCGAAGAAAGTAAATATGAACGATCTGTTAAAACTTTGTTTGGATGTTGCTAAAGGCTGCCAATATTTGGAACAAAACAGATTCATACATCGGTAATCATCCGTTATTATGATAAGTTTGCAACAATAAATGTACTTGTTGAATATTTAAGAGTTTCGCCAAAAAAAACCAAAAAAAATTTATATATGTTATTTTGACTTTTAACTGTTCTCATATTGACATCTTCATACTTTTCTATTGACTTGCGAGCAAATACTTAAAATTTTTCATAACAATACTCATATTCTCAATGAAAGTCTAATAAATTATTCAATAACACATTCATGGTAACATTTGAGTTTAAATTTCACAAATCAAAAAATATTTTTAATGATAGACATTGCTATTTTGTAGAGATATAGCCGCCAGAAATTGTCTTTTGACTGACAAGGGACCTAATAGGGTTGCAAAAATAGCGGATTTTGGGATGACTAAGAACGTTTTGAGGTATATAGATTATGTCACCTTTTTGTTGTTATTGATTACAATTAAATGTTACACTACACGTGCATATTCGGAAACATATAAAGTTAAGTAAAAAGAATTCAAAGATACCAAAAGGGTAGACCGAAAGATAGAAGACAGACAAGATCATACCAACAAGACGAAAAAAGACAGCAATCAGCTCACAAAAATCCATACTGAAAACTAAGGCTTCAGAAAAAAAATCAGCTCACAAAAATCATACTAAAAAATAAGGCTTCAGAAACAAAAATAAGCTCACAAAAACATACTAAAACAAAGGCTTCAGAAACAAAAATCAGCTAATTCAGAAACACGAACCAAATGAGAAGGCAGAAAAGTTGGGGTGCTGCGAAAGGGAAAGCAACTCCGGCCAACTGGTGGCACCCGTCGTGTGACTAGGTAGACATAGCGGGTAGTAAGTCACAATCGGTTGTATATACAAAACATTCGAAATTAAGTCAGCAGAAAACTTTCCGTTGTCATTTGTGAGATAGGTATTTCTTATTAGTCAAACAGGTGATGATGGCGACCGAAATCTTGGGTTCTGTAGCTTTTTGTCAGTTGCGATCCTCTATTAATAAAATCCTGAATGGAAGCACAAGCCCTGGAGGTGCTGCAGGAATGTTGCTATATACGAACGGAATGTTCACAATGGAAAAATCAAACTAATTTTTCTTGTCGTATATCTTTAGTCATCAGATTTTTAGCACATTAAACCAACCTAACGAACCATGTTTCTCTATACATAAACGTCAACGTTTATCACACGAACATCGCCCGAAATGTCAGTCCTCAGTTTGAAATGCAATCCTGTAATAAATTTATCGATACATAATTGATCATTTCTGCGAATTCATTTTTAGAACCAATTATTACCGTAAGAATGGCATGGCTATGGTGCCTGTGAAATGGATGCCACCTGAGGCTTTTCACGATGGGGTTTTCACAACAAAAACAGATGTTTGGTAAGATACGACTTATTTTGTTATTTGCTTGTTAAATTAGTCAACCACCAACATAGGTTAATTCTTCAGAATAATATTATTTTTGTGTTACATAGTTGGAAGATTAAATTCAGTCCTTTTCAGAAATCGTTATCCAATTATCATTAAAATAGATGAAATAAGTTTTTTTTATGTACAATGTTTTTGTAGGGGTTTTGGCATTGTTCTTTGGGAGGTATTCACACTAGGACATATACCATATCCTGGAAAATCGAACAATGAGGTGATGACATTTGTGGCCAAGGGAGGTCGACTCGATAAACCAGAACTTTGCTCAAATGAACTGTAAGTATATTAGAACTTTTCTGTATTCTCGAATATTTGCACTACTTTCAAGATGGAAAAACATTCTTGTCAAATTTTAAGATACCGAATTGCTACCTTGTAATAGTTATGAAAGAGAACGTACAGACATATTTGGAGATTGATTGATTGATTGCTGCATAAAGTCCAGCGGGCAATATTTCAGCCATATTCAGGACGGAAACAAATTAACAAACATAAATCAATATGCACTGTTTGTAACATCGCTTCATGGAATACCTTTTGCAAAAGTAAAAGGCGTTATCATTGTTTATCACAATACAATTTTGCAACAAGATGTACCTCGGGGAGTCTTCAAAGAAACGACTTTCGTTTTTATATTGTTTTTATTGTAAATGAACCTGGAACAAAAGAAAAGTCTCTATAGAACTCACAATGTTTAAGGAAATAACTAGCTTGGCGGGGTTTATAAAAGGTCCTGAAGAATACCCATGTAACTCTTAAATGTCATCGCAAAATTTTTTCTTATCTAAATGCATCAATTAATGAAGTAAATGCTTGATATCTTTTCATTTTGAAAATAAAGTCTTTTAGAAGGCAACAGATTACAATGGGAAATTCCCAAACTAAAACAGTTTAAATGTGCATGAAAAGTATCTGATATGGGTAGTGCTTTTATATTTGAGATTTATTTATTGGACGACTCACCTGGTTCTACCTCTTTACAAAAATGAGCAAAAAATATCTAAGATAAAGGTTTGAAATTTCCAAAAAACCATTCCACGAAGTAAAATTTAAAGACAATAGACTGTGAGCAGGGGACCGGGAAGAGAGGGACTTTTAGACTGCCACTGGCAAAATTACGGGTTGGATAGAGGCGGAAAATTTAGTCTTGTAACTGGCGGCCTACTGACCACTCAAAATAAGCTGATGTAAGGGGTCTTTAACATGCTTAGATAGTGGCATTTCCTAAACATGGGGCGTCTTGATCGTCTTCGTCCAGGCGGACTGTAAATTTACACATCCTTCATACCCTGGGACACCCTTCCATAGGTATAGTGCCTCCAGGATAAAGATATCTAGTGTATATTCCTTTGCGAAGGGGAATTTGAGTATTTATACATCCCGCTCGAACGAACGAACTCCTTTGTTTGCGGTTTTATCTGCAGAAGGAAAACCGAATGGCCTATTTCTTTTTCCCAGGCTCCCTCGGTGGTTGTCCGTTGCGAAAAAGTACTTTAGCAATAGTTTTATGTGATGGTTTTTTTCAATAAAAGGAAACACATATTTTTAATTTTAGGTATGCATTAATGCTCAAGTGTTGGGAAGACAAACCTGCTAATCGACCCAATTTTAAATCTATAATGGTTGAACTCGAAAGAATAGAACAGGTAAACTTTATATTTATTTCATTTACATAATAAGACTTTACAATCAGATTACGAGAGATTTGGAAAATATATCATAGGCCTAACGAGGATATCAATTAACTGACAAAAATAGTTTATTGATTCTTACATTACCAGTTTCCTTCAATAACTCGTCAAAATTTGACACTCAGCGATTTGATCATTAGCTTGCTGCATTTAACGCTCATTTTACCACTGCTAACCATAAGAACCCTGTCAGCTTATTTCATGTATATAAGTATCAATTTTATTGTAATTTTATGAAGTGTTACATAATGAGTTTTCAGATTATTTCTATATAACTCTCCGTGAAATCCGTAATTTAACTTCATTTATCTGTTTGTCTGAGAGGTATCACAATAGACTTTTTTCTTGTCTTGGGCAAGCTGTTGCTAATATAAAAGATCATACTATGCTGTTAAAATTGGGCAGTTGTAGGTAAATTTTGTCTGAGATTTTACAGTTCAAAAACTTATTGGATTGAATAAATGTCTTTTAATGGTTTCAACTAATATGCGTTTTTTCAATGTATATTTTTTAGTTACACAACGATTACATTTTCCTAAGTGATTTTAAATTTATGTACATATCGTAATCGACACGATGTATTGAAACATTTACTACATCTTTTCAGGATTTTAAACATTCAAAACACCATATGATGTACTGTGAAATAGAGACAATTAAAGTCACTGAATATGAAGATCCATTACATGTTAACTCATCGAGAACACACCATGACTCAAAAACTGTACAACAGCCGTCCTGTAATCAGTCTGGTTAATCAGTGTTATGTTATTGTTATGTTTTACATGTTACCTATATTTTTGTAAAAATTAAAAGTTGTTTGAATGTTTCACGTTTGTTTCCGATAATTAAACATTAACATATAGGTCCAACGAGCCACAGTGTTTAAAATGGTAAGTATATTGGTACAGCTGTAGCCTATTTTATAAAGGAGTTCATGGATTCCATGCCTTTGTTTTTGTTTTACTTTTCGTTTGATCTCTCACATGGTATTCTACACTGGTTTCGAGTTTTTGATTATTATTATCTAATACTACCACAGACCAGTGAAACATGGGACAATTTCTGTCATAAAATAAAAAGTGGAGAATTTATTTTGAGTTGTTCAGGAAGAATCTGCAGAATGCACCACGTAGACTTGCCTTAGTCATGAATTCTTCATTTAAATGTCTATGTATACATCTTCTCTTCATTGTCTTACTTTTACTTAGCGAATGACACCATTTCAAATCAAACTTCAATTTCCATAAACATTTTTTTTTCTTCTTTTTAAAAAAAATAATGTACACATAAATAAGTTTGAAAATGATTTGGGGTGCTATACGATTGTTACATCAAATTACGTTAGTTTTTTGTTCTAGGTTTGGGCAGGGTTAAGATTCCACTAACATGTTTAACCCCCCCCCCCATACTAGATTTGCCTGTCCCAAACCAGAAACCTGTTGTCCAATCGGGTCGTTATTTTTATGTTTTACAGTTATTTTTTCATTAATAATTAAAAGGCTAATTATTGTTTCATTTGAATATTAACACATTTGGTTAAGGGCCTTTCAGGTCGTCTTAAGGTGTTTTTATTTTCCAATTAATTAAGGCCTTAAGGCAACCTGCAGATGTTTATAATTTTTACCTGTTGAATAGCTGTCTCTATGTTAATCGTTTTAAATCACTTTTACATGTTTTCCTATATCCAGACAAAACAAAAAGAACATTCAGAATTTAATAAAAACCGGTCTACATGTACTTAATAATGTAGACATTAAATGAAAAATCGAACACAGCAAATGAACTAACATCTACAAAATTTAGAACAAGAGAAACATTTACTCGCCATAGAAAAACTTAAGAAATGAAAATTTAAATTCGGCTACATTGTAAAAGATCAAGACAACAATGGTTTATATCTTATCATCAGGAGCATACCGTTAACGAAGCCATAAAGTTGGATGGTTTATTACTGAAATGTTCAACACCAAGATGCTGAAATAACCGAATACTTTGGAGATCTTGGCCATCAATTATAAAACTAATCACGTAACGGACCAGCCTTATGAGTGTTTGCAAGGACTATTATTTTAGAGTTTCGGAACGTGGCTTTGTCATTTGTCAGTTACGACACATTCATTTACTAAAAAATGTGTAGTATTTTTCTTCTAATAGTGTGCTGTCTCAAGGATCTGGAGTTCATGCGACATTAAATGATCCGAAAGTTGGGAGAATATTAACGGTATTTTCCTTTTATCTTTATATCGTATACTTCACAAGATAGGAGAGATTTTTTTTTAAATTTTTTAATTTGATTAAGCGTGGTGGAAACAATTACAGTCCCATTTTGAAAAACATAAATTGATTGATAATTCGGATTTACAATAAACCGTATTATATAGCATAATTCAAAGACTTTTGATTCTAGACTAATCTTTACAAATTTCAAAATGAAAAGATAACAGATAAGCCTATGTTATCTTTAGTATGTTTGATTAGGCACACATCATCTTGACTTTTAATTTCATAACATAAGCATTTTTTACACCTCCGTTTTCCTCTAAAATAGTAGAAACTGAAATAAAAAAACCGTCTTTCGACTTTTCTACATCATAATCTCTTTACATTTTTTTCAATTATCTTAATTTGCCTGCAAACAATAAAGTTTACAAACAGTAGACTTGTTTTTTTTACTTCATATCGTTTATATTAACTAATGTCTATAAAAAGAAAATCCAACATTTTTTAGTTTAATTGGTTAACCAACGGTCACATGGCAAATATTTACTGTTTCAAAGATGAAAAGACTTAGAAATTACTTATTTGATGCAAAATTTGACACTATTTGGTCGATATTTATAAAGATCGCACAAAAACATCAGAACCAAACTTTGCACAATTAAAGATCTATCAATTATACGTGTTTCGTTATAATATCTTCGTGATGTTTTTGAACGATCTATATTATTTTGAACAAAACACCTATAAAATTAAGAATTTTTACAGAAAATTTTACATTCTTGTTAAATTACTCAAGTTTTCCCCGTCGTTTTGTCGAAATGATGAAAATTATATAAATCAGTTATGCATTTTTAAAAGACGGTTATCAAACCACA
>JARWCS010327197.1:0-12408 GCA_034783895.1 Geukensia demissa | reverse complement strand
CACAATCAGGGACGCCCCTTTTAGAGGACTAGTGCCTCAAGGACGGAGATACCTAGTGCCTATTCTTTCCCCGGCACGACCTTTGAGAAGGGGAGTACAAAAAAGAAATAAAAATATATTTTGATGTACACCAGAAAACTAGTTGTATTTATTAAATACAATATTCCATGTGGTGCCAAGATGTAAGGGAAAGTCTGAGGATCATTACATTTTAGCGTGGTTAACGTTTTACCGCTTTTTCGATGACTAAAATCATGGGAAACATCCGCGTCAGTCAGTGAAATATTCGTCTTTTTATATTTCTGTGCGTAGCATGTACTAGTAACAGACATGGAATTTACATTTACACTTTGCAATGTCTTTGGAAAGTGGTACGTCACATTTATCAGTTAAATTTTGAGCGTTAAAAATTTACTAGATGTTGTAGTTAAACTAAAGTCTGTCTTAGGTCCCTTTTCTACAATAGACATATATGATTTTTCTACACTGTATTTATATAATACCAATTTACCACATAAGCTTTTCAAGGAAATATTTCATATCTAATCAATTGGTCATTCAAAAAATCTGGTTGTTCTTCAATATGCCTTAACAAATATAATTCTCTTTTAGCTTTTTAGCGATAAACTTAAAACAAATACACTTTTGGACATCATCTGACATGATTGCAGCGATCTAATTTCTTCTTTAAAATATTTATATACGATTTGGCAACAAGGTCTATCGACAGATAGTTGACATACTAATGGGCACAATCTGCGCTCCTCTCATAACAGATTTATTTTATATTGGTATGAATCCGGTTTCTGTTCAGTTTTTCAAAATGACCCATCAAAACATGATTTAGTGGACAATTTTAATAAATTTTTAGATATCTGGTATTGTTCAAAACCATTTTCCGAAAGAATTCACCTTAAATAAATCTAATGTCAGTTAGAATCGCACTCCCTTTTCAGATTTGGAATTAAAAATTTAACAGGGTTGTATATGCACTTAAAATTATGATAAAAGGGAAATTTGTCTTTACCTTTCGTGATAGGGACTTGCCTTTAGCTTCTTCGTATAATGTATACGGTTTACCAGTGTTTACACCAAATTTTCTGACTTTAATGATCCCAACCTACATCTTACTGGTAAAACTTTGCGGCAGGGATAAAGATATCACAAGCTTATCAAGACTTACAAAATTTTATAACCATTACACACATTCAATACAAAAATACGGCTGCAAATGTAGAATTTTTATACGACAAGGGATATCACATCCTACATGTTATAGAAGTATCATATATATAAAGGTTATCAATTTAAAAATGGTCCGTTAAATATAATTGTTCCAAAAGAAGTACAAGTTCGACGTTGTTGTCAAGACATTAAAACTGCTTTTTATTTGGACAGATCTTAATCAACTTTTCTTTCGCTTCCTTACTTAAATGAGAATAAATTTGGCATTGCATCTATCTGGTCTTCCCTTTCAGTAATTTCGAGCTTCATTAGGGGGTATGTTCTTTTCGCAAATATTTTTATTGTGTATATTAATTGTATGTCAGGTACTTTCTAATCGGATTGGGTGATTTTCTGCTGGATTTTTATAGTTCGTCGTAATGCTTTTGTTTTCTGTGATTTTTCCTTTGACTATTCGTTAAGAGAGGTTTTCGTTACCACTTAAATAGTTTGACCCTAACACATGTCTCATGTGCCTGTCCCAAGTCAGAAATAGTGGTCATATGTTTGTCTTTGTGTTTAATTTTTTATTACATGTACATTTTTTTATAATACTATTTTACGTTTACACGATTTTTTATTTTGGGCGATTTAGAGCTTTTCACAAGGAGTGGTATTCAACCCTAGTTAATGGTCTTGTGGAGATCTCTAGATTTGTAAATTCCCTCTTTCTCTTGTGGTTGGAGTGCAGTCTCTGTGACATTTACCACATATCTTTTCATTTTCATACTTATTCGTATGATTCTAAATGCAATGTTTTAAAATAAGTACTTCACTGAGAATTATTTTATTGATTTTTAATATTCATGCCATTTTATAATGCCTGGAAGCTGAAGAAATAAATTTAACTTCAAACAGAACTGCTAAAATATCTTTCATACGATCAGTTTCACAAAGTTTATCAAACAATAAAATGACTGTTCAGTGCATTATCAGTTTCGCTAAGTTGACTTATGATCTGATCAGTTCCATGTTAGAATTAACTTCTAATCAAATCATAAACTGTGCTTTGATCAGCTTCACGTAAGAATTAACTTCTAATTAAACAAATAAAATAACAGTAACAAATGTAGGAGCACTTCTCCGAGTATACGTATATTTTTTATGTCTTTAAGTGCGCTTAGTACATACATGAAAACCAAAGGACCTTTTCCACTAGGCTTGACTTGAGACAGATAAAGTTAAGCCAGAATACAAACAACATGGATAACTCGTATCACTCACACTAACAGCTTAACTTAATCTAAATCAAAACTAAGACCCACAGAAATTTAAAAAGTAATTAGTAATGATGTCATCTTTAACTCACAATTTGCGTCCAAACTTCTTTTTAATCTGAATTAACTGAATGCGGATCAAGATATAATCCAGATAACACAACTCTAGTGTTAATGCAATGTGAATCAGATTGATCAAACGTCATTTCTAAAACAAAACAACGTTTTCATACGTTGCAATGAAGTGAATATTTCGATAAATTACGTAAAATGTGATATTTTCAGCTCGACAATTGTGTTTATTTGAATTACCAATTAAAAGAATATAGGACGTTTTGTATGTTGTACTGACAATATCACGATAAAATATTCCGTGATTAGTCATTACAAGCTATCAAATGTCCTATATTCTATATTTCCTACCTACTTATCACTACTAAACAAGTCCTTCTAACCATGGCCACCAGACTTCCAATTTGAGATTTATTTGTCATTAGAAGGAATTTGTAGATACCAAAGGGGCAGACGCAAATCGTTAAGTCGGAAGACAGACAAGACCATGACCAACAAAATGAAACGAAAGACAAACATAGAACACACAACACTACACTGAGTTAGTTATCATTAGTTCGTTTTCAATCAGAATAAGGGAAATGTTTTGCACTGGAGTTACGCAACTGTTAATCAATCATCCTTTTTCTATTAAATGCTCTAATGCGCAGTTTAATTAA
The DNA here is from genome assembly GCA_034783895.1 of Geukensia demissa. Taxonomy (NCBI): domain Eukaryota; kingdom Metazoa; phylum Mollusca; class Bivalvia; order Mytilida; family Mytilidae; genus Geukensia; species Geukensia demissa. The sequence goes on along the minus strand of JARWCS010327197.1, from coordinate 9,236 downwards.
GCTTTTTGAATTATATTTGTTGTAAACGTTAAAAACGTGTGGACCGTGTTTCTTTTGCACATATTCCATATTTTTTTAAATACAAAAATACAGGTCAATAATCATTGTACAGTAAAAAATCACATACTCTTCATTCAAGGGACTTGTGTACAGTGAATATGTAAAATCGACAGTTAAAACCTCTCTTTCTCCTTCACATGGGAGGGCTGAGACCGTATACTGCCTCCCATTGCTCGCTATTCGAAGCAGATGAAATCTCTTTTAAATAAATTATCTGTAAATGCAATCAAAGGACAGCTCCTGGGACAAAATCGAAAGTTAACCCCGACACTTTTGCGCCCGTCTATTGCTATGTAGACGATAGAAGCATACTGAAATAGTCCACGAAATAATTAGTCGGTATGGTTCTAGCGTCTACTTGTAGACAATTAAGGAAGTCCAAGAGCAATAAAACGACGCAAAAATGACTTGGTCTACCATAGTTTAAAAAAAAAACCAAGTAGTTATCCATTGTGTGCATATAAAAAAGAGTATATGGATTTAAGACATGACTGTGTTCTACAGGTTAAGATGATTGACTTATAAGATGAGGGCGGTTGGTAGTCGTTGTGTGACATTTAAACGGAAATAAATACATGAAATAGCCAGAGAAGCGAGGAGGTATAAGATCTCAGTACTTTCTTGTGAAAAAGGGGAGAGAGGGTTAAAATGTAACTGACGATCTTACATACTCACTGTACACAAGCCTCTGTGCATACAATGTATATGTAGACACATATAGCCTTAGTGTTTACAAACAAATTTCCCTGGTTTATATATTCGTAGGTAAATTCATTTAAAAGATGAGATGTGTTTTATAACTGAAATCAAAGTGTTTATGAAACACCCCAAAAGTTCTTATCACAAATTAATTGGAAAATAAAGGTTATCATATTGTTGTATTGAATACGGAATGTTTGTCTCTTTGATGATGTAGATAACTGAAAAAGGGTTTATGGTAGATAACTGAAAAGAGTTTATGATGCAGTGTCATTATAAAACATTTTATGGTGTCTTTTTACATATTAAAATTTAATTTAGCATTTACACACCACAAAGCTAGTGACAGGATCTTAAAATTGGTTGGCCTTGATTTATAAATCCTCGAGTAAATTTTACAAAACAATTGCTTATCATGCAATATTGTTTCTCTGAATTTACAAAAGGGGGAACATAAAGGGTTAATGTCAAGGAAAAATAAGTCACCTGATCCCAATCCTGTTTTGTAAAGGAGTTCGTGGATTTCAAGCCTTTGTTTCTTTTGTTTTCGTTTAATCTTTTAGTTTGTTCCAAATATGTCTTGTCTCTTTGGACTATGCACTTTTGATTCATCACATATTCTACACTGGATTTAAGTCACTGTAAACCTGTAATAAGAAGAAAACGCATTTATTGAATGAAGAAACACTATTGCTTCTTCCCCAGAAATATAACCATGCATTGCCTCAAGAACCAACTATAAAGACGAAATACTTTAACCACTTTTTTAAAGAAAACTTAAGTATTGACTGAAAAAAAAAACTCTTTTTCCCCTTGTCTTTCCTTGTCTTTGAAAAAGCTACTTATTGCATGGACAAAAACCGTAATTCCATTTATTGAAGAATACACCTATATTTGACATCCAGAGCTTATTGTAGTTGAATGATTTTTTTCTAAATATATATATTGATCTCTTTCGATGAAATAAGCATGTGTATTTTCCATCTTAATAATACAATACCCCGGATTTAAGCCGAGTTTAAGGTTCTCTAAACAAGATGTGTTCTTTCCTTGGTTGAACATGATGTATGGGTCATCAACTAATAAATGTCCAATCGCAATATTTAGGAGGACGCACACGATGACGATGGCAAAAAGATGGTGAAACGCGCATTCCTTTGACCAGCTGAGAACTGGGAATTGTTAAGGGGCATACTGTGATAGAAATTCAATTCGTGGATGAATTTTTTCTGGTTTGAGAGAAATAACCGGTTCGTAAGTTTTTGTATTTTCGGTTAATTACGTTTCATCCTCTATAGTAATATGAAAAGGAAAATATGTTTTTCATTGGGAACATATTCTTTCGGTTTTAAATAACCACCAAATCCACGACCAATGAACAAATACCTATTTTCACAGTATGCACGAAATTGAAGCAAGAAACACAGGAAACATTAGTTTCTGCCTTCGTACCGTTCAAACAAATGAATGGAACATTAAACCGAGTCTGGACAATATGCATTTGTTTTTACTAGTGTCAGTTCAGGATTGAATGTTGCTTATATGGTCAATTAACAATTGCAGTTGTTACCGTAGAGTGTGTTTTGATTTGTGCATAAAGCGTGACACCAAAACAATCTGCTGCTTCTACTGCAGAGCAATAGCTATTTAAAGGTTTACAAGATTAAAATGATCTTGGTTTTTTATTTTTGTTAGAAAACAAGTGGTATGTTGGAAAAATACACAGTTTACATCTTTCTTACAATGAAAGTTGTTAAATTCTCTAGTTTTTTATCTTTTGATTTGACTTATCGTCGTCTATTACGTCATGTACTGTATATTTATTTAGAACCATGAACCATAAACTTTAACTGATCTTCCTAGTTTTGGCTTCTAGCGTGTCTGATGAAGGTAAGTCCAGAAAAGCGCTTTACACGCAGTTAAATTAAACTTTTGAATATTTGTTATAAACGTTTTAAAGATATGGATAGTGTCTTTCTGGTATATATTCATTCATTTAAATACACACTCTCGAAAACAAACGTCAGTTACACCATTTTTTAAAAAATAAACTAAACTTGATCAATTATGATGTACATAACATTCTTGTTAAACTTTACCTTTCTGCACTTAGTCAAGCTGTAACTGAGGAATTATCAATCGAACACCACCGGTACGAACATTTGCACCAAGTCAACTTTGTGCTGTAACTAGTTCGATCTAGAAAACAACTTTGCCTTGATGATATGTTCTGGTTGGATACTAAGATTACATGCAAAGTTTGATGCCGTGATGAAATGATGTATTCCTATTGACTATATCACATATTCTGCTGCTTGTCATAAATATTCAAAGTGTTATGATTATTTTTATTTTATTAATACATTTTCAAATGCATACAATGATTGTTTTCTTCCACAACAATTTTTGTTTGAAAAATTGGTAATTGTATATCTTAAATTTATTAATCAATATTTTCTGTCTTACTGATAAACATCTTTTAACCACATAGAGTACAGTGGATTGTTCTCTTATTTAAGATAAAATACTATTATGATTATCTTAACAATTTGTTAAACGGAAAAAAAAATGATTATTTTAGCTTGTTCGCGTAGTTTTCTCCCCTTTTTCAAAGCGAATTCCAATAGCGATTTTCATCCAAATGAGAAATTATTTTACATTTACATGTTACTGTCCGACTTGCAACAATGGACAAAAGCAAGCTGGTAATGGCCCAACTATAGGTTTATTTAAAAACCTAGACATTTATTGTAGATAATTTATACATGTATTTATCTTGCTTTTGATACGATATCGCAACCCTGTGTTCGACCCTCTCCCAACAGTTAAAAGGATCGAGTATACATGTACACACTGGTTATACTAGTATATCGTACAACAGTAGATATAAATATCTTTCCAAACGCTCTAAGAAAGCTAAAGAACTTGTTTTTGGATATCCTAACAGTCTTGTATGTATTTAATATTGACTCTTTGCTCAATAAGTAACATCAAAACTAATTTTAGTCAATATTTTGCTATTTTTGTCTTACGTGTTGTCGATTTTTTTTCTTTGGCTATGATATTTTACACTTAATCCAGCTGGTCGTGTTTTGAATAATGCCGTAGCTTAATTAAGAGAACCAGGTTTGTTATCTAATGTTTTTGGATTTTAAACTTGTTGTCAGGAACAGGGAGTACTTTTTCGAGGTAGCCTCAACTATGCATGCAATCCCGGTATATGCAATTCAGGAATAGATCTCACCAATGTAAAAGAAGCACTTGTGTAATAAGTATTTATCAGTATTTATCACAGCGATGTAATTACTGGCTTATAGTTGAAATGGTTTAAAACGCTCTCGCGAGACTCGTCCATTGAATGAAGGCCACTTCAAGAGAGAGTCCGGTGACAGAATAGTGTACAGGTTTGCTCAGACACATGAAAAATTCGTAAAATACGATAGAAATTATCTTAAACAATGAATATTACAAAAATAATTCAACATTTAAAAGATTTTTTTATATCTGTCAAAATAGGTTTTATTGAAGAATAAAACTAAACAATGTTTTTTTTAAAAACAAACTAACACTCTCTAAATAACTTTAAGGTGTGATACTACCCTTCAATAAAAATACACCAACAGAAATGTAAATATTCATTATATAGAATATATTAAAGACTCCTTAAACAAAGCAAGATTGGTTTTGATAGCGCTACTTAAATCTAAAGTGCAATCAAAAACTACACATTCCGCCATGCAATAAGTAATAATCAGTTGAGCGAGGCAGGCTTCTTTGAGCATCGTGCTTTATTGTAGTTTTTCTTTCACAGTGCAGTTATTACTTTCACTTGTTCGTTTAACAAACCTGTAATTCCCATTTCTACGTGAGGGAAATGCTGTATCCTGTATCCTAAGGATGTAACATTTCGAGCAATGTGAGGTTTTTTACTCACGCATTTTCGTTTAAAACTTTTTTAAAGATGACTCAACTGCCAGTTTGTTTAAGAATCAAGCATCAGCCAATATCACCTAAATCAACCAATTTGGTATATCTGTTCCTACAAATAGTTTTTAAGTATTTTTCCGTGGTTACTTTGGTATCCTAAAATATTGTTTACTATACAACGGTAGTGAATTTTGTGATATCGATGGAAACAAGACCTTTTATATAGCATTTTATGTTATTTATTTTACCCTGTTATAGAATTTAAAATTATTTCCACAGTAAAATATGATATCATGAAAACTTATATGTTTTAATGCATATCTGGTATATATTCCATATTCTTTCTTTTTAAATATCAATACCAAATCTGCTATTTTTACATCAAAACATAACAATACGCCATGTATTTATATATGTTTAACCTTGATCGCGGTTGAATTTACTGCTGGTACTGTGGCTAATTTCTAGACAGACTCACAGTTAAGATTTATCAGAAATTAAGAAGGCAGATTAGTGGAGCAATATCGACATCCTAAGAAAGCCACACGTTTCCATGAAATAGATTTTTCCCTAAAAAATTTACTATAACAATGAACGTTATTTATTTCAAATATTATCACATTATTCTATTAGCGGATGAAAAATAAAAACTTTTTTTATTTTGTGATATTTGTAAGTCTTGTTTGGTGAGGGGAATTGTAATTTACACGGGAAACATAAAACACAGATGTCCTATCATAGAAGAAATCTAGTAAACGGACTCGATTAACGGACAGTATTTTGCAACTGACATTTTACATTTTGTACTTAAAATTCTGTACAAATCAATTGTTATTGTATCTTTAGAAAGAAACTATGTTAAATGTCCAGCCTTGCCAGCTTGTGTAAAAAATAATTTCTATGTATGTTTAAAATACTGTTTCAATAGTCTTTAAAAAGGATTATCATAGCAAAATTGTTATCTATTACACTCAGAAATGTACGCCTGAGAGGAAATAACCCATTTTCGTTTTACGACGAAACCAGTCATTCAATGCATACATTTTTACCGCCAACATCATCAATCATTATTTACTTTTACAGATGTATTTCTTAGTTATTATAATGTTGTAGATATATTTATACAAACGTTTTTAACATCGTCAATGTTTTAACAATTACAAGTTGTCAACTGTCCGTACTCTACTCGGACAACGGTCTCTAGACGTGGCTTTCATTCAACGGAATCGAGTCTCGCAGAGTGTTTTTAACCCCTTGTAACCTCGAGTTTTTAATCTAAAGGAAAATGATATACTCTCCTGTTGTCAGGAATATTTTATGCCCCCGCTTTAAACGACGGGACATTGAGTTTACACTCGTCTGTTTATACGTCCCTCCCTCACTTTTCGTCACGGATTTCTCGGCTTGTGTATATGGGGTTATTTTGATATTTGGTCTGACGCATTGTCAGGGTGAGTTGTAACGCGTCTCCCTTTTTCAGGTCCGACATACATGTAATAATGTCGATTTTTGTGTGCCCAGACATTGTTTGAATTTCCGTTCTGTAAAATTTTTCGGCTTATATACGTTGGACTAATTTGATATTTGGTCTGAAGCATTATCAGGGTTATCATTTTTTCCTTTTCAGGTCCGTCATATGTCTAATGACATATGACGGAAATAACAAAGAAAATAATTTAAAATACTATAAAAGAATTAATCCGTTCCTATACCGGTTGTGAATATACACCGGCTTTGACTACTGAGTAACACGACGGGTGCCATTAGTAGAGCAGGAATTGCTTACCCTTCTGAAGCACCTGAACTCACCCTGTCTTTTGTAGGGTTCGTGTTACTCCAGCTTTAGTTTTAAGTGTAGTTTTGTGTGTTCTATGGTTGTCTTTCGTTTCATTTTGTTGGCCATTGTATTGTCCGTCTTCCGATTTAACGATTTCTCTCTGCGCTTTTGGTATCTTCGAATTCCTATTGCTATTTCATGTTTGTCGGAGCAGGGGCATCCGTGTCCTAATGACACATTTTTTTTCTAATTATCGTTGGCGTTACCTTTGGGTTGCCAAGAATATAATCACACCATAATCAACAGATTTAGCAGTCTATGTAATGTAATACAAAAATTAATGATACATGTAGTTCAAGGAACTTATACTTTTTAGGTAATAATGTCTAATCACGCACGGAAAAAAGTAGACTTAATTATTGTCATGCATGCAAACAGTGTAATTCTCATATGACATCCACACCAAATTATAACTATTATCATCCAGTTGGTACTATTTCCCCGTGGCTTTCAAGCATTATCACAATGGTTTTAATCTAAGGACACAGTGGGCAACGACATATTGATATACTTTTATAGGTCTATTATTACTGTTGAGAAAACCGTTAGTAGTGATTTCTCTTAATTGGTAACTGAATGTATGATTGTGAAAGCAGAATCACCACACTTTGTAGCATGTTTTTTTTTAAATAATGCTTTATAAAGCCAAGATATTAAGACCGTTAAGCGTCGACTTTGGCAATGTGGAATTTTAGAATTCCAAAGTCCAAGACAGGTATAGCCGGAAGTGTTGCAATTCAAACTTAAAAACAATGCAAATCTACGTTCTGCCATTTGTAATTTTCACGAAGCAACATTTGTAAATGTGTATCTCAAGCGTGTAGTCCGTTTATAATTACCCTCGAGGGCGACCGGTTTGTATAGAAAAAGGCCCTTCGATTTCTCCGCCTGCAGGTAGAACTTATGATAAAGGCGTCCGTTAGTTCGAGCGATATGTATAAATACTCGAACTAGCTTCCCTTCACAAAGGCTGTGCCGGGGAAAGAATAGGCAGTAGGTATCTCCGTCCTGGAGGCACAAGTCGTCTAAAAGGGGCGTGCCTGGTTGTGGGGGATGTACAAATTCACAGTCCGTTCGGAGGGAGACGTTTAAGACGCCCATTGTTTAGGAAATGTCACGTTCTAAGCACATTAAAGATCCCTTGTAACAGCTCATTTTGAGTGGTCAGTATAGGCGGCTAAATTTTCCGCACATGTTCAACCCTTATTTTTTCAGTGGCAGTCCCTTACTGGTCCTCTGCTCTCAGTGTTCATATTGATTTATTTATTTTTTGTTTGTTAACTTGTTCCGGTCTAAATATAGATGAAATATTGCCCGCTGGACGTTAAGCAGCAATCAATCAATCAGTAAAATTATAATTTACATGAACTATATAAACTATTGTAGAATTAAAATCATGCCCCGACCTTAATCTAGATGACAGCTTAATTTCATTTTCTAAATAATTTTTTCTTCCAGAGAATTATATCTCCTTTATATTTATTCATGATTATATACACGTATAATTATTAATGAAAAGAAATAATAAAATTTAACCTATTCGCCAAGACTAGGAATTTCATTTCAAATGTAGTTTTGTGAACTAAACTACTTTTTAGAACTTTTTTGGTAAACTTTCGCGTACCATTCCTTGAATATTAACCGCATTCTTTTAATATCATAACTGTAACGGGTTTATACGACCCTACATTAGCTGCGTTAGTGCTTGTCTACTTAAGCCCAGTTGGTAGAGCGTCGGCCAGTGACAGGTTTATAAGATTTCCATTAGCTCAATCGGTTGTGCGGTGATTCCCGGTCGTGCCGTGATAATTTTGAAAGGCACACATGCCCTACTGTTACATATTAATGAACATGGGACAATATAACTATACTATCAATACGCTGCTCTAGTAAACGTCGGAGAGATGTGGTTCTAATGTCTAAGAGACAGCCATAAAAAAGTTCAAATCGCCATCATCTCACCTTAAGTCCTTCAACAATGGACAAATATCACACCTTAAGGCAAGATATTAAATGTCGATATGCCCAAAAAGCAAATTCAGAAGCCATTCAGATGTAACTATAATTGGCAAATTAAACTTACAACATAAAATAAGTAACAGTAAAAATATAAAACAAGGACATCCATTAGACTACCATGACTACAGGTTTTCCTCGAGCTCTTGGACAGTGTTGAGACAAAACGCCATGAAAATGAACTGTTTTGGATTCAACGAGTAAATACACAGGATGTAGAAAATTTAGAAATAAAACCAAGAAAAAAATAGTTCACCTACGTCGAAAAAGTACTCTAAGTACATATACTTTGATTTAGGGAAAAAGCAATAAGATTAAGTTTTAAGTGTCATTGTCTAACCCATTCATCAACCCAATTTTCTGGAGACGTATTTCGCTAAGGTCTCCTAATGAGTTTGTAAATGGATTTACTTCTTCACAGTATAACAGTAGAAAGTTAGAACAAAAGAGCATTCAAAGTCTAAATTGAATCATGGACACGCCAGTTGTCTCATTTGCAGTAATATGCAATTTATTATTAAGTGTTATTAATAATGGTTGTTTTGAAATCTAAGTATCGTATCTTATTGACTTTTAATTGCACATTGATATCGTTGTAAACGTTCAGTTGAGATTTCACATAATAGGGCATACCCACACATGACAATTAACACTTTATAACACTAATTGTGAAGCAGTTATTGTATGACTGGTTGAT
>JARWCS010327186.1:0-12411 GCA_034783895.1 Geukensia demissa | reverse complement strand
TGTTTATGTAACAAAATAATATAAACATATTACTGATTTCAAGAGTTATCTCCCTCAACCCAGGTCTACCACCTTAATAAATATGAAAATAAAAGATATGGAACGAGAAAAACAAAGGGAATTTACACATGTTACAAAAGCAGAGGTCTATACAAGGCCACAACAAGGGTACATTACAACTCCTTGTCAAAAACTCTAAATCGACCCAATTAAAAATTGGGCTCGTACCTGAATATCATCAAAAATGTACAGGTAAAAAAACAATAAACACAAATATAATATTTTTAATTCTAATGTTTATTGACCAAAAGGTTAAGTTTTGCTGTCAACCGCATCAAATGTATTCAAAAAGTGAGTTCTGGTTTTGTGAATGCAAATAATATATATCTAATATCAATATCTAAATCTCACCTAATTAAAAATTGACGAGAAATCATATTCACATAAATGTAGGATGTTTACCCAATTATATGTTCTGTTTTGAATAAGAACTGTATCCGAGACAGAAATATATCGTTCGTAAACGATGGAACTGGTAACGTTGTAAACAAACGAACTGGTACCCGGATTAGCCAATTTTAGTAAACCAGTCGACAAAGTTCTGACTTTAAAAAAACACAGTCTCTTTGGTCCAGTGCTGCACCTAACGTTAGTTAAAGATGCTATTATAGGTTATGTTTGATTTTAGATTCAAGATTAAATACATGCTGCTTGTGGTAATTGTGATTGTTGCCAGTTTGGTACTTAACGTAGTCGCTCAAGGCAAGGGCGGTGGTGGCGGACATGGTGGTGGCGAACATCATGGCGGAGTAGGGCCAAACAGAGGCGGTCATGGCGGCGGTAAAGGACGTGGAGGTGATTGGGATGATGGTAAACGAGGTGGCGGAAGAAGAGGAGGCGGAGGAAGTGATTGTTGTCAATGTAGGAAAGGGGACGATGATGATAGACGGATTTATTCATACTGTGGAGGGAAATATTGCTGCAAGCGAGGAGGTGGCGGAAAACATGGTTAAAACTTGTAAGCTTATTTTGTTTGAAAAGAAGTCAATGATTTACGTTTGTTAATTCAAAATAATATTCAAAATACAAAATGCGAAATATATGCATGATCCACAATTAACCTGCATTTCTTACAAATGTTCAAAAGCCAAATTTACTTACGTGTAGAGTACGTTTCTGGATTAACCTCCTGAGACATGCATATATAACTATAAAACATATATGCAACCACTCAAATATATTTTTTAAATCTAGAAAATTGAAGAACAACTTTTATCACGACTAATCATTAAATCATTTTAATCTTAAGATAATATAGTGAGGTCGTTTTCAAACTTATCTTGTTTTACCGTTTAAAACAGACAAAACAAGTTTATAATTTAACATTTTCTAATTGAGAACAAGAAGGAGTTTTGAATGTGATGTTTCATTTCAAATAGCGAAATATTAAAATTTCATACAACATGGTGATATTGAACAAAAAAGGAAACGCACAATCTTACATCAAAGAAATTCTTAAAAACTACTTGAAATTTGTGCTGGATCTAGCAGTCTGATTAAAATTTTACCCTGTGTTTTTTATCTTTTTATTTTCCCATCATTGTCTTACACATGTCCGTGTCGGATCACTTCTGTTAAACCATTTTCAAGCGCTTATTCTGGTCAATAGTTAGACCCATAACAAACAATCCGCTGTCGTACCAGCGTCAGAAACGATATGATTGGTCAGAATGAGCACGTGGCAAAGATTAAACAGACATGACACTAAACGAACAATTAGACTGAGATCAAGCAGTTCCTACTTCATGTTTAAATGACCAGTATCATTAGCCAGTCTTTTTATATTTATATCTTTGTTGTAGATTTACAATTGGAGTTTCCGATGATATTGAAAAAGGGGATGATCATCAGTCCACCGTTCATACATTTGTTCCCATGGAAAAAAAATCATTAAATTAGTTCACAGAAAAAATTATAGTCGTCTCCATCAGTATAATTGCTGAATTAAGATAACTTGTTGTAGCAAATGAATAACAGTTTCACGAGATATATTCAACATTGTTTATTTTGTGTATAAAGTCGCCATATCGCTTCAGGAATGACTTAGATTGACATACAATATATTTTAGTCATGTCTCAAAGACGGAACCCGTCATGTTTTCACAAATGTCTTGGAAAGACACCAGTCATGTTTTCAGAAATGTCTTGACAAGGCACCAGTCATGTTTTCGATCAGGACTGTCTTGCAAAAACACCAGTCATGTTTTCAGAAATGTCTTAAAACGGCACCAGTTTTCAGAAATTTCCTGAAAAAGGCACCGGTTCTGTTTTCAGAAAAGTCTTAATATGTTAAGAGGCACCAAACATGTTTTAGTCATGTCTGAAAGCACCAGTCATGTTTCCAGAAAAGTCTTGCACAACTGATTTTTGAGAAACATATATAAAAAAGCACCAGTCCTGTTTAAGAAATGTCTTAAAATGGCTCCAGTTACGTTCTCAGAAATGTCTTAAAAAGCACTAGTCATGTTTTCAGAAATGTCTTAACATGACTGAAAACTAACTTGTCATGTTTTCAGACTTCTTATTAAAAGGCACTGGAAACCTGTTTATTCTTGTCTTAAAAAGAAACCAAATATACTAAAGGAAAAAAGAAGTTGAGCATTTATTTAATTGTAAATATTTAATGAAGCAAGGAAGCTAGATTAAAATACAACAATTACTTGATATTTGTTGACCTTAGAGAAAAAATTGAATTTGCGGCAAAAAATGACACAAGTTTTTGAAATCAGTAGCATGTTTTTAAATCTTGGTGAGATTTGATGAAAGGCTCATCAATGAATGTCCATACATCATTTGTTAAAATTTTTGGGGTTAAAAAGTTGTTTTTCGCATCTCATAAACTGTGATTTGAAAAAAAACGAGATCCTTACAAAAATCTGCAAGTGTTCTTTGATTAAATCTTCTGTTAAAATTTTAAATAAATCCCGTAAGTATTGAGGGAGAAACGAGCAGTTCAATATTATGTAATTGGAATTACATACAGATGCACAATTTCTTTATTCTTTGAGGACTCCCAATCAACTGTTTCAAGACAAAGTTATTTTCTTTATATGGAAGTTATTTTAGTTATTTTGTTTGGTAGATGATGACAGATATGATCGTATGTTATTGATTGGACCAATAAACAATTACATGAGTTGGTTGACGTATGCCTTATAATTCATGTAATTAAAGAAACTTAATTAATTCCCGATTTAACTAAATTGCACAATCAAAGACAAGACAAGACTTGTGACAAGGCATCAAAGAAGAAATAGGTCAGACAAAAGGTGAAACTCCATAGACAAAGCATTTCGAGAACATGAACAAGACAGAACAGAACACATAAAATTATAAAGCTTAACTAATATACAGTTTTGAATGTGGAACCCACATAAAAAACCGGGGATGAACTCATGTGGTCTGGAAGGGTCAGTAGTTTCTGCTTCTTTAAAGACACCAGGCGCATTGTCCATTTCCCAATCCGATATTAGTCAATTAGGGTAAAGGGGAACGTTTCTTGAGATCACAACCTCCAGGCCGAGAAAGCAAACAGCCTGAAATCTATGACATGCATATCTAACAAGCCTCCAAGGTTGTATCTCAGGGGCCGTATCTCAGTTTCGAAAAAGCTTCAAAAGCTATTTTGGTGTAGACAGTTTTGGAAACCTAGAAGAAACGGCTGTCCATTAAATCTGGTTTAGAGACAAGCATTAAAATAAATAACCAGTATAAATAATTTTAATATTTTTATTTGAAAATATATATTTAAAATCATTTGATTTGTAAAACAAAGTATAACAATAAATTTTTATAAAAAATATATAAAATTATCACAGACACAAAGCAATGTACCCGTGTTTCACTTTTAACTATAACAAAACTTGTGATCCCATCTCTTTCCAATTAATATCATTTTCTCATAAGTCCTGTGATTTTGTTCCACAGTGAATTAGGTCTTCAGCATGTTCAAGGAAAGATAATACTTATTGAAAACTATCAGTAAACGATAAGACCACAAAATGAAAATCTGAGTGAATGATATAAAATTTACACTGGATAAGTTAAATCATAAAGGATTTCAACGTATCCTTGGAAAAAATAAGGAGAACATACTTGAGTGATTTATAGGCGTTTGAACATAAGCAATGTTTTTTTTATATCTTCTGGTTAAAAATATTATTTTTTGTGGTTATATATTACAGTTTGGTTAAAATCTTCACATTTGACATTAACATGGTTGTACTTAAGGAGGTACCCAATACCTAACGGAAATAACTCTGTAAGATCATCTAAACATTTTAATAAAGTATCATTTTATATTAAAATTAATGCATCTTTTATGATGAATGTTCTATATATTTATTGAAATAATTCCAGAGAAATGTGTGGTTCAATTTTTTTGAAATTTTCATGTTTTCCTCCTTTCATTAAAATAAATGTCTAAACAAAATATAAAGAAAATTAAACGAGTGGAATATATTTTATTGATTGTGTAAAAAAGATTATATGTCTCCGTTCTTTCCATGATCCCACAGAGACTTAAACCGAGTACATTTACTAACATTACAGTTAATATTAAGATTGCTGTAGAAGTTTCACTTCAATACAAAAAGTTGTGAGACCTTCAAATGTTACAGATAGATGTACGGACAAGTTAAGTAATATAAAATACGACTGTAAGTCTAGTTTAGTTTTAAAAAAGACGGCGAGTAATCAGTATTGCCTCATATTCCTAAAGGGAGTGCACCATTTTTAGTAGAAAAAGCTTCACCGACATGACAGATTGTTATCGGATTCGGCATAGTATAGAATGAGTTAATTATTGGTAATTTTAATAGGTGGATAAAGGGCATAAAATGGTATATTTATTCTTCATAGAGCTAATAATATGTAGTTATTTTGTCTTGCTGGCTTTACGACCTGAGAAAAAGACTTCATACATATATATATATATGCTTAATGTGATGGGCGCATTCCACATCAAAACAAAAACTTAAGGCTCCACGCCTTTCTTGGTTTTTCGTTTCTTTATGCTTAGATCTTGGTCACTGTTTGAAACACATATGCAGCATAAACAATTGAAACAGTTTATACACCATTGATAATTCCGTATGCTGCTGGAGTACCACTGTAGTTCAATAAGAAATTGATTATAATAATTTTGCACTCTGCTATTTACTTTTGCCAGTTTTTGTTTCTGTACATTTATGAACAATTAAGGTAAGGATTGAATCAAAATTTAACTTATTCATTCAGAATGTTGTTTGCAATTGTCAAGGATTGTTTAAAAATTATTGTCAATATTTTATTTTGTTTTTAATGTGATTAATAATATATTTCATTATTTCAGTATTTGACTTCTCATGTGTCCTTGTGTTTTCAACGAATTGGAGATCATCGCAAGATAAACGACTTCTAACTTGGAAAAGGCCCAATATATATATATGTCAACTGTTGAACGCATTTGACTTCATAATTTTTTTAAAAGGAAATGAGACTAATGTAACCTATATGCTATTAAATATATACACATGGCTTTAATTGGATAGACTTTTAATGATTTTGGTATAAGAACATGATTTTTTTCTTGCATAATTAACCTCAGCTGAATTGAAGTGAGGGCCACTTGTAAAACAATTTATTTTGAATTATTTTACTTGGCGATTGTTATAGTTCAATATGTCCTAACGATGCATTTTCTTCCTATTGTAAGAATTGATACAAAATCTCTTGATGCTTTTCTCAAAAAATGGGAAACTATTGTAAATATTCGTATAGCTGACCTTAAAATAATTTAGAATCGAACATAAAACCATCTTTTCATAACTGAAATTCAAAGTAAACTTCAACTGTACCAGTAGACAGAGCAGCTATCAATGTAGTGTGACGTAAACACTACATGGAAGTGCAGAAGAATGAAGTTCTAAATTCGTCTACTTTCCAAACTTGACTGAAAATCAATAAGTATATTACTTTGTTACATTACTGACACAGAAAAAACTAAAAGGCCTTGTGCAACTTTTTATAGACCTTTCAAAAACTGTTTTATCTCAAAGTCCAATAGGTGTACTACAACTTAAGGTTCTATCCATTTGACTAGTGGCCTTGCCAACATAAAAAATTTTGTAATTAAATGCTGCAATAAAGCGGATGAGTAAAATAGAAAAAAAGTAGTATTTTTAGATTATGACACATTCTCTTCATTTTTGGATAAACTACGCACCTTGATAAACCATTTGAAACAATTGACACTTACTACTTTTTCTCCCTTTGAATTACACTTCCCCTTTACCTTATTCAACTAAAACTCCAAATCTTTGTTCTTTATGTTTTTGTTTCATCTTTGGTATGTTTTCTTAATTTGTTTTGTCTCTATAGGCAATAAACTTTGGGTCTCTCACGTTATCTAAACTGGACGTCTCATATTTTAGTGTCTAGGCATTTGACAAAACAGATTAAAAATATGTCTGCTTTAAAACTGATCGAGCTTTCTTCTCGGATGAAAAGGGTTCCTACAAAATATACACTTACTTGACTTGTGAGAAGATGACAATTTTAATTAACTTTCTTCTTGACAAGGTTTGGCAATAAAATTAATCGACAGGTTGTAGGAATTCCTATGGGTACCAACTTTGTCCTTATAATTGCGGATTTATTGCTGAATGTTATGAATCCCAGTTTATGGCCAAACTTCACAGAGATCTTTCTAAATCTGATTTAAAAGATTATTTCAATAAATTCAATAATACTTACTGCTATCTTGACGATATCTTTGCTAATAACCTGGACTTTTCAAAATATGTATCTACTATTTATCCCCAGGGAACTTACTTTAAATAAAGGCAATCAGGACAGCAGCAGTTTTCTTTTTCTGGATTTTAATGTTTCAGTTTAACAATTAAAATTAAAACTAATAATACGATATGACGGACGATTTCTCATTGCCAGTCTTTCCTTGATGGGATGTCCCTTTGGCCCTTTCAGATGTATATATATTTCTCAACTTGTCCGTTTCGCCCGTGCATGCAGTGAAATGTAAGATTCTAATGAACACAATTTTTGTATTACTGGCAAATTATAAAGGCTAGGAATTGGTAAACATAAGTTAAAAATTTTACAAAATTTTATCATTAACATAAAGATATAATTTAAAAGTTTAGTTGGACCAGCAGAAAATTAATAGAATACGGTATATCACACCTAAACTTTTACGCAAATTTAGTAAATAAAGCTCGAAAGCAACACATTCGGATTTGAATTATACATAAAGATTATCTTTATATTGTTTTTTAAGGTTGGAAGATATCATTTTGTATCAGCAAGTAATTTACAACAAAACCAATTTCAGTTAATATTTTCGTCCTACTACATCTTGTCGATACTTTTTTTAGTTTTGTCACTTGCACAACATATTGTTTTTTTTTGCCATTATTTATATTTGCACACTTAATCCAACCAGACGTGTTTTGATTGATATCGTGGCTTGAGACTGTTTTTTATTTTTGAACAAGCTGTCAGAAACGAAGAGAAATATTTTCGAGGTCGGTACACCTTTTTGTCTGTTTTTTTTTCTTTGTTATGGTCTGTTTTACTATCTATTGACTATGTATTTGAAGGTAAGGGGCGGGGGTTGCGTACACACAAATATTTTAATCCCGCAACATACTTTATACGCCTTTACCAAGCCTTTGTATACCTCAGAGTAAGACTTAAATTTAAAACAGGGGAATCTTTCTTAACAAGGAAAATGTATCTCAAGTTAGGCACACTGTCTGGATATGTAAATGTAGGCTTGTTTCGTAATAAAAATAAGCATAAAGAATAAACATAGGCTTGTACACGTAAAGATGCTATAACTTAATTTATAACAGACATGCCATAGTTTTCTTTTTAAAGATTTTTGTTGTTTTATTCGTTTGCGTTTTTTTTTTTTTTTTTCAGTGTGTTAGCTTTCTTAATGACTTTTCTAATGATTTCCTTCCTATACTGAGAAAGTTAAGAATATATTTCAATTCAGTCGACAAGGTTTATATTTATAGTATTTGCATATTGGTTTTTTTTTAAGCATGCAATGCATTTGTTAGTTTTCTGTTTAGGCTATAGTTTGTATTGTGCTCCTCTTCTTTTAGTCTGGTTTTGATTTTATGCCCTTATGGTTGATTGACTTATAGCTTGCTGATTAAGATCGATCGACACAGTTTCGTTCCATGTTTCTACTGAGCATGTGTATAAAAAATTGATTGACTGATTGTTGGTTGCTTAACGTCCAATAGCAAATATTTCATGCATTTTCAGGACGAGAACAAGTTCAACAATAATAAATTATGGAATAAGTTCTTTCTTGAAATTGGAAACATTCGAAAAAAGATTATTATACCTCGGTATATTTACTCTTAAAATTTAGATTTTAACACTATTATATATGTTCTTGTTGACATATTGTAATTATTCAAAATTTTCTTGAAATACAAATTCTGAAAAGGGGAGGCAACTCTTGCAAAATACAATATTACCAATGATGAATATGATATATATACAATTTTTATAACAAATAATGCACTATGATTTATGATTTTGTTGGTTGCTTAATGCCCAGTGGCAAATATTTCATGCATATTCACGATTACAAGTTTCACAATTATCAAGAATTACCGAAAGATAGAGTGGGTTGCGGGACGCAACGGCTTTGGACTGTCACAAATGGAAAGGATGGTTACGGACGGAAAATTTAACCTTTTGTAGCTGCCATTTGCCTTCTTTTTTCAACATCTACAAATGAGATCTTTTACGTGCATGAAACGTTGCATTCTGAACATACGTCACCCACAAAAGCATGACCACAATTTCCGTATTATAACCTGGCAGAAAACGAGACGGCTCCCCCTATCCGCCACCTGGGGATCTCGCTGGTTAAACCAGGGTCGAGCCCTGGAGATCATTCCGGTGCCCAGTGGGTCGGTTGGAAAGTAGTTAAAATTTTAGATTGATCACTTTGTCAAAAACGGATCGTTATGACAAGTTATTGTAAATGTTTTTTGTAGCTGAGAATGTGGTATTTTCCTAGCACCAGGTCATCTCCTAATACCACTTTAAAAGGAAATTTGATGAGCTTTTTTACATGTTTAAATTCCAGCTAATATAACAACTGCCGCTTTTGTAGAGTGCTACCTATTGGCGAAGAGACCGAGTAATCGGTAGGAGTATATATAAATCCTGCCCCTTTTGTATAATGCTTGACACCACAGCAGCCGCTAGCGAGATAGGGGTGGACTCCCTTTAAGTATCTGTGTACTCTAAATATAATATATCATTTCACGATTTCTAGTTCATTGATATTGTTAATCTGTTTAAATAAAGGTCCATTATCTAGTAATTTTTGGCATTTCCATATAAATACTGCTAAATTTAAAAAGTCTCAAAACTTTTTTTTGCAAAAATGCACCTACTACACTGACAAACTCATTTCGTATTAAAACATTTAAAAATGCACTTAATGGTACCGCTATCAATGTAAAAATGTCTTCATTTGATTTTGCTTGTATCATTGATTGGGTTTAAACGCCTAATTCAACAATATTTCAGTATCAAGGCAGGTCAATTTATTGGTGGAGGAAGCTTGTGTACCCGGAGAGAACCATCGACTTTGGCAGGTAACTAACAAACTTTATCACTTACAATGCAAATTAAACACAACCCGTTTTTTTGTATGTTATAAGATCAGGTAAAAACTCGCGCTGTTGAGTTGATAAGCTACAGTGATCTGTACAAGTAAGTGTAAATCAATAATCTAGACCACTAGGCCACCCAGGGCCCCTCTTCATTTGATAATACCTATTTACAATTATGTCGAACTTTTGTATATCTTATAAAACACTGTAGAAATTCAAACTCAACTTTAGTAAAATTTCTTGAATACCTAATATAAGGCCAACTAAATTTAATAACCAGATTTTCATCCTTCAACAGTAAATTTATTGGGGCGGGTGGGAGGATTTTATTTTTTATTTTTTTATTTTGCTGGGCAACGATACCAGACGCAAGCAAAAAATGACACTTGGAGTACGTTATGCCATCTTTCCTTAATATTTTTGCGGAAGTACTATGATTACGTTAATATGACAACAATACCGGACGCGGACACAAAAAAAACAATCCGGAAATCGTAATTTTGAAAATCAAAAATTTTGGGGCGGGGGATTTTCGAGTGGCGGGCGGGGATGGAAATCTACAAATTATTTTTAATAGGCTTAAGCATAATACAAAGTTTTGATTAGAAGACAAAAAGTTGCAGTGTACTTGGAGCTTTATGAAGACATTAACACAACTTCACAGCAAGAAGGATTAAAAAATATAATAAAAAATGAACGGAAAAGCATTAATTTATGTATAGACATGCAGTAACAGAGAAATATAAAATGAATTAACGTAATTATAAAACGCGAACTAATCAATGTCCAATGTAATTTTGATTGATATGTATTGCCAAGAATTGAACTATGGACAGAAGTTGTAAGTAGTGAAAATATACCGTGAACAAGCATATGTGATTTGAAATCAGAATAACTGATATTCACATTTAAATTGGAATAAAAAATTTCACAAAATCATATATTTCCGCAGTGACTGAAACAAACAATATCGTTATTAACAAAAATATATCAATCGATTAAATCGAGTGTGTTTTTATATTAAACCTTCGACCACCGTTTTCTCTGTTTAAGTTTTAAAAATGGCATAATGACAGAGTACCATAATGAACATAAGTATGATTCTTAGACATCACCTATCAAGCCTACCACACCGGAGAATAAAAAATTCACGAAATGACTCGTTTTCATTTTTAAGCATATATTTTTAGAAAAAGTTGTCACTCGTATAGCCCGTTCTTGGTGGAGCATGATGTAAAACATCTGGAAGCTCAGAATATTCATTAAAGTAACGTTCATCATTACTGCCATAATCAGACGGTGTCATGGAACTGTATATGTCACGTGAATCCTTGGCAATCAGTATGTCGTTTCTATGGTGATAAAGTTGGTCATTGTCTATGATTGGAACATTTTCATTAAGGACAGATATTTCAATAGGTGGCGTCAGTGAGAGTGCTTGGCCAACTGTGAAGAAAAATATATTGAATATTTTACTCTTGAGATACACCAAGTTGTTTGTGTTTTTAAAGTAGCGTTAACAGTATGATTTACTTCCAAATGTATATAAAAAATGTGTTAATGAATATAAGGTATCGGTTTTATTAAAGATCTTTGTCTTTTATCTCTTAGCATTACTATGTGGCTTTATATGAATAAAAAAGTATCGATAGATTTCATGTCTCCATTATCTCTTATCGTAAAGAGTCTCATTACTCTTTGTATGTTTTATTTTGTCTTTACTGTTAGGGTATATCTTGACTTAAACTGATCTAGTGTGAAACAGAATTAGTCTGCCTGACAAAATTCAATGATCAACAACTGACATTTGTCTCCTTTAAAATATAAATTGGTTGTGTATCTTTATCTAATAAAAGTCATAGAATTATAAAGGCTTTTTTCATTAAAGGGCGACAACGAAGACGTTTCGAATACAGTATGTCTCCGTATGTTCTTACCCTTAATGTGAAGATCAACCAAGTCGTCTGCAAAGATAACTTTCTTGTACTTGTGGTTTTCTGTCCACACTTTGAAACATCTAAAATAAAAACAAGACATATATCTAGTTATAAAACTGAAATGATATTCACATATAAACGAAACTAACGCTGAACTATTTTATCTGATTTGTGTCCCTTGGAGAGGTCCACACGATGTTGAATAGATATAATTGTATGTTATAAACATATTACTGATCCGATTTGAAATATTATCTTCACCTTATGTTCCAAAATGAACTTGAAGTTAAAGACAAAACATACAATGTCTGTCTCATAACCATTTCGAATAGGGCTGCACAAAAACTATATGAAAAACTTGCTGACATCAAAGAACTTTCAAATAGTCAACATCTTCTTCATTGGCAGAAAAATTCCAGCTGCCCCAGCTTATGTACTAATACATGTTCCAGATCATACGGTTTTCAAGAGCATGTGTCCAGTAGACCGGTTTTTGAAGATAGACGCAGAAACTGCTCTGACAGAGATATGCTGCTGCTCAGTTGAAGACATCACTTAGCAAAACAATCTTATCATCTTATTTTTTAATCCGTATCACAAATGCACTTTCCTGTGAAGGACGAGCTGTTCGTTTTTCCGCTAGATAGCCGTAATCCAATGAAACCTTTCCCGTCCCCCCACCAATGAAATATACCGGATATAAAAATAAACAATATGACGGGTGTCTTTTTTAAAGAAGCAGGCACTTCTTACCCTTCCTTATA
>JARWCS010327175.1:0-12411 GCA_034783895.1 Geukensia demissa | reverse complement strand
TTTGCTGATGGTTAGGACATTACATTTGTCCGGATGAAATTCCATCTTCCATTTTTTCTCCCATATCCCGAGCTTATCCAAATCTGACTGTAGAGTTTGTTGGTCGGCTTTCGAAGTTATCGCTAGGTAAGCTATGGTATCATCTGCAAATAGTCGGACTGTTGAATTTAGGCCACGTGGCATATCGTTTAGACTTGCATAGACGCTTCCTGTAAAATATTGTTCTATTTGGTATAGTGTTCTCAAAGGAGATTTTCGTATGTTTGAGCCATTCAAACACAAGAATCGTCCATGGTGGCAGGTATTTTTGCTTCCTTTAAAATATTGTTCAATTTGGCTAAGCAGTTTCAGAAGAGATTTTTTTATGTTTCAGCCAATCAAATACAGGAAGTCAATGGCGGCAAAACATTTTTTCCGATCGGACCAAATGAGCCAACTTTGAAAAGGCCCTTGCTTACATGTAGATGATTCCTCTGAAATATATTTCAATTTGCACAAACGGTTTTGATCTCTTTATGCTTCAGTCAATTAGAAACAAGAATCGTCCATGTAGGCCAGGCTTTTATCGATCAGCTCCAAATGTTTTTTTTTGTTTTAGACCTTGCATAGATGCTTCTAGTAAAAATTTTCAGAGTAGAATATTTTGTTAATGTTTCAGCCAATCAGAAACGTGTGTATTGTGCCATCAGAATAAAATGAGCAAACTTTGTATAAATGCTTCCTGTAAAGTTTAGTTCCATATACCTAGCAGATTCAGTAGAGGATGAAAATGTAAAAGTTCACAGACAGATGATGAATGCCAAGTCTGGACAAAAGCTCACATGGCCTAGGTCAGGTTGAGCAAAAATTTGCATAGTCATTCAACAAGTTCAGATGACATATAGCAAAAAAGTACTCACCAAAATCCAAAAACAGACTAAATATGGTGGGTCTACATTTAGGTAAGACAGTTGTTAGTTGATTAATTGTCGTTTAACGTCCAGAGGCAAATATTTCATGCATATTAAGGACAAGAACAAGTCATCAAACAATAAACTATAAATGTGGTAAGCCTGGTTTATGCCAATGAAGTTTCAAGCCAAAAGATGTCAAAATGGTAAAGTTTTGGTAGGTCAAGGTCAGTTGATTTATTGCAGACTGTCCTGTACTCACCAATATCTAACTACAGACCAAAAATTGTGGACCTACAATTGCTGAGAAATGGACTTGTCACAGAATTTAGTCATCCATCCATAAAAATAGGGTAAAAGTATACTTGATCATATTAGACTAGCAACAATTATGGTGGGTTGAGGTATGAAAGTTATTCAGAAATGGAGTGAAAAATTTACCAAGTCACTGAACCATGAAAATGAGATCAAGGTCAGATGAGACAGCAGACTGGTAAGCACTCACCAAGATTCAACAACTGACCAAATATGGTGGGTCTAGGTATGACAGATGTTTAGAAATGGACTGATGCATTCACAACCGATGTTGTTTTGCTTTGGACCTAAAAGTGAAATCAATCATCAAAATCAAAACATCTGTACAAAAGAATGTGATCTTAGGAAGCTGTTATATGTAAAAACAATATGGAATATATGCCAGAAAGACACAATCCACACCTTTTCTGGATTGTGCACTGCATAATTTCGTGTTAAGCTGTTGCCTTAGTTCACTACTAAATTTCCATGGTGCACGAAACAAGTTTAAAAAAAAATAGTGCCCTGCATTTCTCACTTTTTGGCAAAATAGAAAAACAATGATTGTAAATACCTAAATTTCACTTCATACAAAGTGCTTTTCTGGATTAACCTCCATCAGGTATGCTTGGGACCAAATATTGGAAAGCACTTATAAAGCAGAACTGACAGAATTAGATAAATTTTGTGGTTAAACTAATCAGATCAAGTAATTTGATACAGAATAAAATTATAAGAATTAACAATGTTGAAAAGAAACTGTAACTTTACAACATATATTCCAGTACCCAAAATAAATAAGAGCGAATAACACCAGGATTTATAATAAGTTATCTGTAAAATTATAAAAGTAACAATTAAAACTATCAACAATTTTATTTTGGTTATCATATAAACAATATACTGCATTGCAATATAAATGACAGCTTTTCTATTGCTGTTTGTTTATAGCTGAACAAGAAATTCTTTTATTCACTACCTCTGTCTCAATTGCATTCTGAATCTTTATACATAGCACCAAACAATTTCTCATAGAGCTAACTTTCGTGACATAACTCTCCTGCAAATCATACTAAAAAATCACAGTGAATTACAATATTATGGCAAACTGAAATAAAAAAAATATAATCTACTCTACAAAAAAAACTTGCAAGATACTTTTTCTTTCATATTAAGCCATTAAATTATTCAAAACCTGTTTTCTGGTAAAAATGTGGAGCATGGCTCTATTTCAGATCAATGTATGTCATAAAAAATTCTGAGAGATTACAAACAAATTCTTTCAGTAATTTCATCATATCTATTTAAGTTTCAATTTCAGTATCTGGAAAGATAGGCTTGCTGTGATGATTATTTTCATTGACATTTTCACAAGTTTATCATAAAATATTTGATATAAAGAAAATTGCTTCAATGTTTCAACTAATATTTCACTCCAATCAGAGTTTAAAACTGTACAAAACAAATCTGCTTCAATGTTTCAACTAATATTTCACTCCAATCAGAGTTTAAAACTGTACAAAACAAATCTAAACTACAAAATAGAGGTAAGAATTACATTTAAATCTAATTAACGTCACCTATATTTTTAGAAACATATCAATAATCTATCTTTGCTAATTGTATAACTGAAAGTAAAATCTACATTTAACTTTAATGTAATTATTTTTACATAAAATGCCGACACCCTTGAAACTTTATAGCCTATAGAAGGCTATGAAATTTGAGATGTTGTGAACAGTTTTATCTTGGAATGCTTTAAAGAATATTACACCTGTATTGTAAAAGGCATACTGGTTTAAAGAGAATACAATAATCTGGATTCTTAAATTGATACATGGACTTGAATTTTTAGGCTTGCGGTGAACAAATTATAAAATATATCACCACCTTAAAAATGGTTTTACATCATATTCAGAATCATAACAATGAGATTGCATTCTTGACAAATATCATTTCTGAGTTCCATTTACCATGTATACTAACTGTTACATTGGTTTCTAAGTTATATACATCACAGTCACTTCATAAAAAAACATGTCATCAGGATTTGACTGGAATTATGATGGCCATTTCACAAACATAACTGTACATAAAAATGTTTGTTCAATTGCTCAAGTTCTTGTTACTTACTGTTTAAAAGAACCACAACTTTGAAGCATCATAAACAGAGGCAAAACTTACAAAAAACAATTTTGTTTTATAAAACATATCACAGATACTGTTGACATAAGTAGACACAGTGTATAGAACAATAAAAACATATACATATATACAGCTTTTAAAGCAACCAGTAAACATGTCATATTCATGAACATAAATAACTTCCTTTTAAAAAAAAATACTCCTATGTATGTATTTCTTTCTTTTTGGAAGAACATGGGTAAATTTAAAAAAGAATCTTAAACAAAGCATTTTATTTATAGATAAAATTTCTTTTATAACTCATGGTATTTGGTTTTAAGGCATTGCAAGGTTGTACAGATCACAATGCTTTAACTCATGGTATTTGGTTTTAAGGCATTGAAAGGTTGTACAGATCACAATGCTTTACATCTGGATGTGTTTTTATATTATTCTTTCAATATTAATGTGAACTTGTATTGGAGAGAAATTATAGACACATAAAGCTCATAACTATTTTTGAATGATGGCAATGCTTAAATTCTTGTTATTTTTCCAAAAATAATTAAATATCACATTTCAAGCAAGGTAAGCTAAAATGTGACAATGAAAACTAAATCATTCTATGACAATGTAGACTAATGCCCATTTAAACAGAAATCAGTTCTGTTTTATGATATAAATGACAATGTTCTCAACTACTAAATCAATGTATAATGGTTTGAAAATCTACATTATTTATTTACACTATTTACATATTAACAGAAAAGCACTAAAACATTTTGGGAAAACCCCCAATATAACAAGCCAACCTTTTGGCATTTTTCATATTGCTATATACAACCTATCATGCACTTTCGACAGCTTTTGATTAAATAAGTTTTACATCTATCAACAACAATTAAAGTTAGTCAGAAACTCTATAATACATGCAAATGTAAGCATGCCAACTATCAAGAGTATGAAAGCATAAGAATTAACCTACTAGGCTATCATAATGTGGATCAAACAGTATGATTATATATGCATTTTAACTGAATTGTTAAATAATTTCCCACAACTAGGTACACATCCGTATCAACAACCATGCTCAGAAAATAAGTATTCATTTGTTAGAGTTAATACTTCATACTTGTTAAATAAGTGTAAAGAAAAAATTGGAGGGGGTGGTATAATGTATGTTTTTTTTCTTGCCCACCACTGACTTATCTTCAGCAAAAAGATTATGACAAACTACTGCCAAGTATTCTGACAGCTGGCACCTATACAAATGTAATTTCATCAGCCAATCAGAAACAACAATTGTCCATGATGGCCATGTTTTTGTCCAATCAGGACAAACTGAAGAAACTTTGTAAAGGACCCTTCATACATGCTTCTTGTAAAGTTTGCTTCCATTTGGCCTAGTGAGTTTCAGAGAAGATGAAAATGTAAAAGTTTAAGGATGGATGCCTAGTAATGACAACAAAGTCTCAATTGTTAGAGGAATTTCAAAACAGCTTTATCGAACTTTAAATATCATCACTTGCAACAAAAATATATTATGATAAAGTTACTGAAATAATGCAAAAAAAAAAAAAAGCATCTTGAAATTATAAATTATCTGGAAATGTTTGTGCAACAGGACTGAAAATTGCTAACATGAAACAACTAACATTGTTAAGTATAACACCTAACATCAAATCACTCCCTCAAATCATGACAGGAAATACTGCAAGAAAAAATTTTATATTGGCATGGGGTATATCAAAAAAGTATTGGCAAACACAAGTTGCTGCCCATCAGATCTGAAAACTGCTTGAATGGTACATAGCACTCATTATATAATTGAATTGTACCAAATATCAATGCATGTCTGTGCAGAAAAGCTGAGTCCCATTACAGACAAGGTGATGGCAGTTCTGTAGATCAAACAGTCTAAGGGAAAATTCAAAGTACCCTGTAAGTTGATTAAAGCAACTTGGTTCCATGACCTAAAACTTTTGAGGAAGAAAATTCTAATAAACAAGTTTATTTGGTCCCTGTTCTGTCCACTTAACAAGTACTGGCCTTTCTAAAATTACCTGCATTGTCATGCATCTGTGTAAGTAGCTTGCAAGATCAATAGGCAGTTATAACAGACAAAAGTAAGTTTACTATGAGAAAAAGAAAAGAAAACAAAAATTAAACAATGAAGTTTATCATATAATGTATCATTCAAATCAGGGCTCATGCTCCTTAAAGTTTCATTCAGTTTGCTGGTTTTCAAGACATAATGTTTTTTCCCAAAGTGTACTATACACAAAGTCAAGCACATTCCCAAATGATTGATGACAATCAAGTAAGCCAAAAATGTATTCATATAGGTGGACAGGTTTCCCCTAAGTATCATTGTTTCCTGATCATTGTAGTAAGTTTCTCCCCTTTATTATTAAGAAAAAACATTTCATGTGTATTGGAAGAAGAGTTGAAATCGAGATTTAAGATTTACAGAATAAACAATCCAAGGAGAAACAAACTAAAGTTGTGAAAAGAAAATTATCTGACATTCTGAGAGCTACTAAAGGGACTTTTCAAAAATTTATAAAGCAACTTCAACTTCTCCATGAAAGACTTATAGACCACAGTAAAGCTCCAGAGAGCAATTTCCAGTGTGAGCCCTAATTGGATTTCTTTGACACACACAAGGCTGAAAAAACTTAGAATTTCAATGATATGTAACATGACATAATTTAATTAATTATAAAACCAGAAAATTATTTTCCATTTAGTTCAGTGTACTTAATTAGTAAAAAAGAAAATTTGGCATCTTTTCCTCAAAAGCATTCGGAGGACTTATTGCACATCAGTTACATACATTTCCTATCATTTACACTGCACTAAGACTAAGCAGTGCACTGCGAAACAGTTACCAGAAAATGAAATGTGCCCTCATACATTTTATATCAACCTTCTGTTTGTGAAGACAAACATTTTTGAATTACAACTCTGAATAGAAGTGACAAATATAATCAAACATACATTTATATATAGAGATATATATTTCATAACAGAAAATATCATAAAATATGTTTTGAAATAACTCTACTTTAAACATAAGAACACAGCTTCTTGAGGTAGCTATCAAATCCAGAATACTTATTACACATGCCTTGAGTAGAACATGGTACATGAATAATTATGGTTCAATTCTGATTCATACTGTTTTTATCAAATTAAAAAATTCCATTTATAAATGGTTACAACTGACAAGTCCACGTCTAAATTGTAAGAGCTTAATTTACATTAAAAATGCTATGATAAATTGTGAATAAAGTTTGGTCACCAAAAGTTGTTATAAACATGAAATTTTTTCCAAAAAAAATACGGAGAATTTCTGTACATTATGTCAAAATATGGGCTGAATGGTGGAGGAAGTATTACTTTTTTAATCTTAATTGACAATATTTTGAGGGCAAACTGTGATTTGTTCAGTTGTAAACTTTACATTGTGCAAATTGGTAAATGAAACATAGAATTCCCTCACAAAATTTTGTTACGGACTGCAAGTTAAAGTATTTAACTGCTGAAAAATGTATCTTATTCAATACAGCATGTCAAATATTTGTACATGCATGGTATAACATAAATTGTAAAAAAATCTTCTCTTTTTGGAATTCACAATTAAAATTAAAGTAAAACACTATCTATACGTAAATTATACATAAACAATGTCTACAGTTCATGCTTTCCCTGCATACACTTGATACTAAACATTCCATTTTGGGAAAAAAATTCATGTCACATAAAAAATGAATGGACAGATTGATTTATAGGTTCTTTTACAGTAATGATTCTGTTTCATTTTCAAATATTGATGAGAACAATTCCATGAAAAATTACTAAATGAATTATTTATGCCAAATAATTTGATATAATGTTCCTACTACATTTACCAAGGGCCATTTTAACTCATCTTGTTTCTAACTTTCTAAGTTTTGCAGGACTTTCCCCAAACATAGATGTTGGTGACCTAATTCTCTTTGATCTGCGTAATTCATCAAATCCAAGTTGTGAGACAGATGAAACCAGTTTCTGTGGTTTATTATACAAAGGAGAAGAATCTTTTTGTGTTTTGCCAACTTCTTTCTTAATGTTCTGATTGCTGTAGTTATTGATACGTTCACCAAGTGCTGTTGTTTGTGTTTTTCTCTGCATGTACAATTCAAAGTCTGGGTATGACTTTCTTGGTGAAGACACTCTCAATCTGTATGGTGTGGAGCGTTTAGGAGCTAGGTTGTTTTCTGAATCTGTAGTTTGTCCATCACTACATGATTCTGAGCCCTGAAAAGTGGGACTTGGAGATTTCTTATGGGTGGATGGTGGTGGAGATGGCAGAGAGTTTGGAATCATGTCATTCTCAATTTTAGGAGACTGCAAACATTTACAACTGCACTGAATTGGTGGAGGTACTGTTAATGTCATCATGTCAAGGACTGGTTTTGTCAAGGCTTCTCTAAGACATTTATAAGGAGACTCGCTCTTATTTTTCACATTATCTGTTTTATCACTGGGAACACAAGGGGATACAGAAAGCGGTGAACATGTACATCTTTTCTTCCTCCTACATTCGGAACAACATTGTGAATTGTATGATTCATCATCAGAAGACATTGATAAAGATAAGATAGAAATGTTGTCATCACAGAATCGCTTTACTGGGAAATCCTCTGATGAATCAGCTGGGCTAACTTGTTCACGGAAAAAGTTTGACAACTTCCTTTCCACATCTGCCTGTGCTAATGCTGCTTCACTCTTCAGCCAGGAAATATGACCTATTTCATCTTTACCTTTGAATTGTTTATATTTACTAGAACTCCATCTAGGTTTCGGCTTTTCTTCCTTTTTGACATTGATTTTTAACACTGGTTTAATATCCCCATTGAGAGACGTTATCTCAGATAGTAAACATCGATACACTGTTAGTTTCTGTTTTGACACTTCTGCATTTTCGTCCTCAGACACAATATTTGTGATAGAAAGAGGGTCTTTGGTGCTCAAAGATTTTAAGGACCTTTTCTTTAAACCCAAAAGTTTGTCACATTCCTTTGAATGCAAAATTGGAATCTTGGGAAATAAATCATTGTTATTTTCATCAAAGAAGATTTCTTCTATTGCACCTTTAACATCCGACTTTGGAAGCCATTTTTTGAGATCAGCTTTTGTAAGCTTCTTCACCACCACTTTACAAGACCGTAGCTTTAAAACTGATTTCTTTTCCTTTGGTTTTCGAATCATTTTTTTCCTATTAAGCTTTCTCCTTTGCTTCTTTGTAAACTTGTATGCATGTGCATAGAATGGATCAAAATGTTTTCTTGGTCTATAACTTATCGGATACTGATTTGAACGATTCCTCAACTTTTCAAAATACTCATTCTTATCTGGTGTTCTACAAAACGACTCTGAGTCTCTAACAATAACAAGGTTTGTCTCATCTTTCATGTATTTGACCACACGCTGACCTAGCAGTGATGCAACATCTATATTAAGTAATGACTTGTTAACATGAGATGGCCGTTCGTCTTCATTGCTTCCCCAACTTTTTACACTTTCCTTGTCTACTTCCCCATTTTCCTGTGAATAACTCAGACGTTTCCTTGAGTTTGATGAACTATCATCTTTGCTCAGCTGAGAAATGAGGGATTTTGGTGTACGTGGTGTTGGTGGTGAGATGGGGGTTTCAGGTTCATCCAAATCAAGATTACAGTCAATTTCCATACTGTTGTTGCGATGACGTGCAATTATTCTAGCTGCTTTTTGTTTTTGAACAACTCCAATAGCTCTTACAAACTTGTCCTTAGTAATTCTTACAAAGGCATCTGTCAAATTAATCTTTGCTGGGCTCATTTGTGGGGGAAGATTGCCTTCCTTTGGACTGATATCTCTTGGCGGAGTTGAAACTGCATGCAGTTCAGGTGGTCTATCCTCACAGATAATTTGGTGAGCTCTCATTTCTGACTTATTTGAAAATTCTTTCTCACAAAAGAAACAAATAAAGATTTCTGAATATCTCCTCTTGGTTTCTTTTTCAACTTTCTTCTCTATAATGAAACAAATCAAACAGATTATTAAAGACAGGAATTGATGCATTAAACACACATATGTGTTTTAAATGTGTAAATCGAATATTAAATTATAAATGACCATAATAAAAGTCCTTAGTACTTCTGACAAAATATGGCCAGATTTGTAATTTTGATAGCCCCTTTTATTCCGTCTAAATTAAGTTTTAAACAAGAGTAAAGACAGCTGTGGAACTGCGTTGCTCGCTGATTCAATAAAAATCTAGGTGACCAGGACTTCCAGAATGGAAGTATTGCAATGATTTTGGTGAAAATGTCTGTGGTTGTAATTTGCAGTATAAAAGTATTGAAAAAAAGCAAATCACAACAACATATATGTATCAGAAATAAGTCCATTTCAAGCAAACAAAGTCGCATAACTCTATAACGACAAATCAGAAATAAAAAAAACGGAAGGGAATCAGGTATCTACAGTTCCAACAACATATAAAAATTTGAGAAAAATCGGATAAGGCATTTTTTGATTTAGTTTACGACATATCAGAAAAAAGTCCATTTCGCACAAACAAAGTCCCATAACTCTGTAAAGACAAATCCGAAATCCAAAAAACGAAAGAGAACCAGGCATCATCATTCCCAACAATATACCAAAATTTGAAAAAAATCTGATAACACGTTTTTGCGTTAGTGTATGACATATCAGAAAAAATTCCATTTCGCGAAAATAAAGTCCCATAACTCTGTAATGACAAATCCAAAATTTAAAAAAAAATGAAAGGGAACCAGGCATTATCAGTCCTGACAACACTTCGAATTTTGAGATAAATTGAATAAAGCATTTTTGAGTAAGTGTACAACGCTTATGACGATGGACATACAGAGGGATGGATGTCAGACAGACGGAGTCATGCGGCTACTAGACCTGCTTCCGCCTTCAGTGACCCAGGTAAAAAGAATTAATGTATTCAACATCATTTTCATACCCAATTTGAGATAAACTGAATAAAGCATTTTTGAGTTAGTGTACAACGCTTATGACGACGGACATACAGACGGATGGACGTCAGACAGACGGAGTCCTGTGGCTACTAGACCTGCTTCCGCCTTCGGTGACAGAGGTAAAAAGAATAAATGTATTCAACATCATTTTCATACCCAATTTTATGTTGTATTTTTCAGTTTTCTGGACTGATCAAATCAAGCCCACAGAAAGAAAGCTTACAATCAAGGATTTATTTAGCATAATTTATTTCACAGGGATGTGATTTGGACATTTCATGACCTGTGGAATTTACTGGAAATAACATAAGGAAATGAATTCCGACAAGTATCCATTCGTGGAAATCTGTGAATCTGCGGAAGAATCACATCCCTAATTTCAGAAAAAAAATTGAATAAAAATGTGAAATAATAACAAACTTAAACAATATGTTTGACAAAGAAAATAAAGAAATGGTTTCATGAAAATTGCAAAAGTTTATCAAGTGGTTATTGCAATTAACAGAGAAATGATATCAGGTTCAAATAACTCTCTATTAAAAACACTAGCTCCCATAAAACCTTGGTATATGTGGCATGACCTATTTGTGATCACCTTGTTTTAATTATAAGAAGAAAGCATTTATTACTGTCAGGTTTTTTTTAAATCACAAAAAATTCATTGAACATATATTTTTAAAACTGAACAATTCTATACATACCATAGTTTTGCCTACTGCCAATGCCAACTGTAAGACTAGCCTTCTTTCTTTGGTACCTTATAGAGAAAAATATACATTGATGCATTTCCAGAGGGCTTCAACCCAGAGCAAAACAAGAGATGATAACTTTTGATGTTCATGTTATAATAAGGAGGCACTTGATTTATTACACTAAAACTACCTAACATTAAAATCAGCACATATTTTTTATATATAATATAATATTTAAAGAAGTTACTAAATTAAGTATAATAAGTCAAGTTATATTAATGCTATTAACTGTAATACTTGACTTTTTAAACAGCACCTGGTTTCTTAACATGTATTACATGGAAAATACTAGTTTCTCTAATATTGTTTTAAAATTCCCATGCCTCTCAACCATTGTAGAAACACAGAATTCACAATATTTGCGCAGTTCAACTAACTTTCATTTTTAATTTATCAATTTGAAATGATAGATATAAAATTAGAATTGAAATTTAATAAAATCAGAAAAATAAAATTTTTACTTTCTCTGCCAATGATAATTGTTTTCTGCAATCTTGATAATTAAATCTACATATTTTTTGCCAAGGTTTGAAATTGCAGATATCATAATCTAACAATGTAATGATGCTAAATATAAGATTTTTTTTTAAATCCTGAAAACACTAAATTCCCTAAAAGACCAATGCATTGTGTTATGATAACAAGAAACTATAAGATATATATAATAAATACAGTATAAGTAAACGGAATCATACCTGGACCATTCAATGCAGTTTCTGCCAATACCAGAGAGGACAAGACATCCAATCTCCTTTCACTGTACTTTTTGTCTGATGTTATTCTTTTCTGAAAACAAAATTAAATGTTCATTAACAGCATGTTTAAACTGATAATGCATGATGGACAACAGACGGACAGTGGACGGACGGCGGACGCCACTTGATGGCAAAAGCTTACATGACCTTTTAGGTCAGGTGAGCTTATTAAATCAGAGAATTGTTCATTAACAGCATGTTTTAATTGATAAAACTGCATAAGATCTGGTTGAATGACATAGTGTGATGTCAGCTAAAACAAAACTTCATATCCAAGATCGCTCCATAATTTGTGTAAAATGACAAAATTTGGCACTGTAACCTTGACCTTTGACAAATCATATTAAAAAACAATAGTTTTAAGGACTATATATGTACCAAGTTTGGTAAAATTCAGCTGAAAGAATTTGATTCTAGAGTGTTCTCAAGCATGTTATATCATCACATTTTATTTTTGGGGCCTTACAGCTTACCGTAGCATTTGGACATTATTGAAGGCCTTAAGGGAACCTGTAGAAGTTTGTGATTTACATGTTTTGGATGGCTGTCTCATAGA
>JARWCS010327164.1:0-12413 GCA_034783895.1 Geukensia demissa | reverse complement strand
TACTGAAAGATACGGTTTACATCTTTCTAACATTGTAATTTGTAAAATACCCCGACTATTTTCTTTGTATTTGGATTTACACCATTCATTATGTCATGAACATGTATATATTTTATTTGGTCAATGGCAGTTACTAGAAATTCTTAAAGTTTTTACTGATCTTCCTATTTTTTGACCCCTAGCGTGTCTGATGAAGGTCAATCAAGAAAAGTGCTTTACACACAGTCAAATTTGGCTTTGAATATTTGTTATGTAAGATGTGGATGTTGTCTTTCTGGCATATATTCCATATTCATTGTTTTTTATATCTTTATTTGAAAATGATAATAAAAACATAACATGTTGAATGGTCCTTGGTTGGTCCTCTTAAAAATTTTGTCTTGTATGATTTAACCATTTGTTTACTGACAACAAAGATATCCCCACCCTCACAAAAAACCTTTATTTAAACTTATGATTTTCTAAGCCATTCTAATCATTGCTAATGGGAAATACAATCCATTGAACTTTTTTTGCAGTTTGAATGCTAGATGGGAATGCTTACACATGGACTTTTATCCTTATAACACTGTTAGTAAAATTTGCTGATTGCATCAGTTATCAGAATCCACCTTTCCAATTAATACACTTGTTAGGTGTTTGTCCACTGGGGACAGTTGACCACAACATGCCATCTAGAAGTGTGGTCAAAGCTATTCTGAACAAGGAACAGGATGAGGGAGTTGGTGCCAAAGTCAGGAGAAGTGTTGGTAGTTATGAGGTAAGTGTATATTGTTCAGGCTTCATTTGTGGTATAGTGTATACACTGGATTTTTAGTTATATTTTCCAGAGCCACATCCAGGTTACATGTTTATCACAATAAGTCTGAAACCTGTAGATTTTTAATATGAGAATGATGAAAAAACCCTCCTATTTTTATATCAATTGAACAATCTGATTAAAATCTTTTTCTCATCTTGCTCCTGTTTACTGAAAGTTGTGGTTTGAGAATCTGAAGAAATGCCATAGACATCCCCATGTGAATGACCTAGGGGTCAGTGAATAGATTGACCAATCACATTGCTGCTTCCAGGATCTTGGAAGTAATTACAACAAAATGATAGGTCAATCTATCCATTAACCCTAGGTCATTTACATAGGGATGTCTATGGCGTTTCTTCAGATTCTTATGCTGCAACATATCAGTAAATGGAACCAGGTTTAAATCAGATTGTCAATACAAATTCTCAATACTCAGTTGGAGGCTTTTGAAGTCATCTCCAACATGAGTTGTGTAGAAATGTCATTCTTCTGAGTTTCTTTAGGTTGCATTGCAAAGTTATTTGCTATATTTCAATCCCTTACCAAACCAGTTGTTGCAGGTTAAATTATTATGATAAACACATTCACCAAATTGATTTTGTATATTCTGTGTATTTTCATGAACCCAGCAGATTGTCCAATCAAAAGCTGATATTTTTCTACTCATCAGAATATATAGTTAACAATGTATATTAAGGAATGAAACATGATCATTTAATGCTAGGACAATCTAAAAGTATAGTGAATGTCACTTACTGCTGCAGTCCGTTTTTAAATGGCTGTGACCGAGTTACAAAGAAAAGGTATATGTGAAATTAAAAAAAAAAATAAATCAAATTAATGTTAATTGGATTAAATCTTTGTTATTCCAATTTTATCTAAGTTGTTAAAGTTACTGGCTATTAAAAAGCATTAAACACACCTTGCAAAGGTGAAAAGATGTATGATGTCTTTTGTGAAAATGTAGTTTTAGTATATTGCTACAGCATGCAACAGCTAAGCATGTGTCATTGTTAAACATAATTGAAACAAACACTAGTACCTAATAATGACCATTTTTATATTAACTATATGTACTTACAAAAAATATTATGCTATATATATGGTCTGTTCCTTTATTTTTAGCTGCGGAACTTTGATCCATTTTTGCTGCTGGATGATTTTAAAGTTAAGGCTCCTGCAGGATTTCCCGATCACCCACACAGAGGCTTTGAAACAGTATGTATTTGGACATAACCATTTTTTTATGTAAGTCAAAAGTAGCAATAATAAGAAACAGTCAGGCCATGTTTGGTTTCAATCCTACTCACTGGTTCTGAAGGAAAAGTGTATAAAATAATAAAGGATATGGAGTAAATGCTAAAATACAGCAACCCATTCCTCAATTTTAATCTCTTAAAAATATCCAATTCAGTTGTGTACAAAGCTTATTTTTTGTTTATGTATTTCTTATTTGTAAAACTTAGTCCTCATGGATGATGGATTGGCACCAAAGAAACCACTCTTGGTAAACACCTTATAAGGAACATTAAGGTCATGTAAGTCTCAATTTATCCAGCATTTCTTCCAAAATAATTTGAATGTGAAATAAATGATGGACGACCAACAAAAGGAGATGGAAAAATCTCCCATGATCTGTAAAGGTCAGATGAGGCAAAATTGGTTATTGCATTGGCTTCAAATCAATATTGATATGTTATTATTATGTATTATAACTGGTTTTTGCTGCATTATAAACTAATCTCAGTGTATGACCTGTATTTTTCTCCTTTGAATAAAAATTAAGTATGTTACATGTATTTAACAGTCCTGTCTTATTTTATCTAAGAATATTATCTCCTCACTGAGCACATTAAATAGGGAATCTGACATTGTCAGCCATTGATAATCGTAATTTTTACAATTGAAATTGTGAAACATTCAATTTTGAGCCTTGGAGGTTCTCTCACATTTTTTATGGCAAATTCTAGTACAAAGGCTATATGTTATGGACCTATGCTCGGTTCCATTGGCCAATGTTTATTTTATAATGCAGAAAAATAGGCTTAGGTTATTACTCTATGACATTTTATGTGTATTTGCTGAAACACTCTGACATCATTTATTTATCAGCAAAACAAATTTAAAGCCAATGAATTTTTACAGAAGAAGTGTATTTAATTTGGTTTTACTGTATTACACAGGTTAAAAAAATCTACTAACATTTCCTTCCTTACTGAGTATACTAGGTAAACCATCAATAAAGATATTTCTAAGCCTTGCCTTACTTTTGTACATGTACCAGGGAAGTATACCTATGTTTTCCTTTTATAGGTCACATATGTTCTGAAGGGTGCAGTGAGACATGAAGATTTTTGTGGACACAAAGGAACTATAAATCCTGGAGATCTACAGGTAAACAAACAATGTCAGACTTTGTTGCAATGTGTGAATGACTTGGAAATCAAACTGAGGATCAGTTTCCTATAAAATTGTGTTAATTATGTGTTTGTTTGTTTTTATTAATTGGGGTGTAACGCTACTTTCAACAATATTTCAGCCATATCACAGTGGTAATTTTTACTGGTGGAGGAAGCCGGAGTACCTGGAGAGAACCACAGACCTTGTGCAGGTAACTGACAAACCTTATCACATGCAATGCGAATTAAACTTAACCTGTTTTTGTATGGTACAAAGTCAGGCGAGAACTCATGCTGTATAAGTGATAGGCTACAGTGGTCTGTACAGGCAAGTTAAAATCAAGACCACTTGGCCACCCAGGCCCCATGTTCATTATGTGATCTGCAATAATAATTTGCAGCTTCAATACCAAAGTATTTTAAACTGCTTCCAATTTCAAATTCTAAACTGGGATTTTACAGTGACAAATGAGCTGTTTGTGAACTTTGAAGCATGACTGAATAAAATTTTGAAGTTAAACCCTTCTTACATAAAACGTCAAAGGGGACAAGAATAAATGAGATTAACATTAAGTTTCAAAGTAATTGGTATTGGGTTGAAGTCAAACATCTAAGTGCTCCCATCAATAAGGAAGATGGCTGATACTCAATGTTAAATCTTCATTTACATGATAGAGCAGATAATACAGTGATGTGTAAAAAGCTATGGCATACTAAAAACAAAAGCCTTTAAATAGGGAACAATCTTAATAAATACAAAATCAAAGATGAAAATGTATGTAGACTAAAAAGTTCATTAGCACTTCACAAAAAGTGGCCCAATAAGTTTTCAGCTCACTTGGCATTCATCACATGTCCTTCTGTCTATCTGTCATCCCTTAACAATTCACATTTTAATTTTCTCCTCTATAATTACTGGGCCAATCTGAATCAAACTTTGGTAGAATGGTCCTTGGATGGTCCCCCTTTCAAAGTTTTATCCAGGTTCACAATCAGCCAGCCAAAATATCAGCAATGAACAGGATCTAAGATCTTTAGTTTAACAAACGACCCTATATGACATTCATTAAAAACTCTTTTTCTCTGAAACTATCTG
The DNA here is from genome assembly GCA_034783895.1 of Geukensia demissa. Taxonomy (NCBI): domain Eukaryota; kingdom Metazoa; phylum Mollusca; class Bivalvia; order Mytilida; family Mytilidae; genus Geukensia; species Geukensia demissa. Next base: position 8,116 of record JARWCS010327164.1, on the reverse strand, counting down.
CTTAGTTGGAACAAAACTTTGGTGGAATGGTCACACCAAGTCGGTTCCTAGAAGAATGATATCCAATAACCCTACCTGCAAACCAAGATGGCCACCTCAGCCAAACTGAGTTTAACATAGGACTATTGGGAAATTCAATAAAAGATCTTCTGGTCTGAAACTTCTTGTTAAATTGGATCAATCTTTGGTGGAGTGGTCACTAACTCTGGTGCGTCTCTTTCAGAATTGTATCTGTTGACCCCATCCACTATCCAAGATAGCCTCTACAGCTGAATTTAGTTTACATATGGGAAAATCTTTTCCTCTGAATATACTTGCTCAAGTGGAACTTAACTTTGGTGGAAGAATCCCTAGGTGGGTCCATTACAGAATTTTATTGGATGGTGAAACCTATAAGCAAAGATGATCAACTTATCCAACCTTAGTTTTTTTTAGACTTTATGGGATTTTCTTTAAAAATTCTTCTGGTTTAAAAGCTTACTCTATTGGAAGCAAAGTTAAATCTATGGTTTCAATGGCAACTGTATACCAGGTGAGTGAATACAGGCTCCTGGGAGCATATGGTTAGTCATTAAACCAAATTGTTTTATATACTAAGAAAAGATAATTAAAATGTTTCTGCACTAAAATCATGTCTTGTTTTCAATTGATTACCAATGACTGTCAGATGGTGCTACATAATGGAATGCATGAATAATTATTGCAAAAAGTGTTGTATCTTAACGTCACATGAATAATAAGTATACATGTAGGAGTAAAAAAACATTAATGAAAAATGAAGAACGAAAATTGTTGCAAAGAAATTTACATGATTAATAAATGTGCAAGAAAATCACATGAATGATAAATGTAAAAAGAAAAACTATACACAATGTTTTAATTTATTAAAACAGTAAAAAATATGGTGGTATCTTTAATATATATTATTTGTACAAATGCACATTCTTTTCATTGCTTTGTTCAGTAATGGTGTACATAAAATAATGATTTTTTATGACAGTGGATGACAGCTGGACGTGGCATTGTACATTGTGAGATGCCACATGGGAAAGAGGAAGCCAATGGTCTTCAGTTGTGGATAAATCTGTCACAGAAAGACAAGATGATAACACCTGCTTACCAGGAATTATTAGACAAGGACATTCCAAGGACAAAACAAAATGGTGTCCATGTTAAGGTCATTGCAGGGGAATCGTTAGGAATAAAGGTAAAATAAAAATTTGGAATCTTGTGTTAAAATAAAAATGTTGGCTAATTTGGGACAGAGAGGCTTTAAGGATTTTTTTTCAAATTTTGTTTGGCTTCAGACTATAGGTGAAAAAGTTTATTTGCAGTATTCAGCCCTTTTCTGAGGAATATGAGGTCAAGGACATGTAACATGTAATCAAAAGGCAGGGTGCTCATACAGGGCAGAAATGTGTGAAACCATGTCATGAGTGCACTGGTTAGAAAAGTGCTTATTTTAAAGTGGTTTTATTTGTTTATTTAAAGATAATTGGTTCTAAATATATATAAACATAGATAGGAGTGCCCTCTACTTTTTAATATCTGCAAGAAATTAAGCCATAAATCAAGGATATTCCTAGGTTGTATCTGATGGCAGAATGGTGCTGGTAGGATCACTAAGGATGCTCTAAACTATTTTTGGATATCAGACAAATTGGTCTTTGGACAACTCAGACTCAAACCCTTTGGCCCATACTGAAGAACCATTCGTTATTTATTTACGGAAGATTAAACAATTGGAGACAAACAGCAGCGCTAAAGTTTGACCTAGATAAAGTAATTTAAAAAGTTGTTTGTTTTGTTTGGACCTTCTCTTGCGATTCATATAAGAAGAACTACTTTTAAATTTCCATTCAGGTGCACCTCAAAGCATGTTTGCATGTCGTCTAATCCTAGTTAAATTACTTAGTGACTGAGCATTGACAATATGTACTTCAGGTCTTTGGCTAGCAAGTGCAAAGAGCCACTTTCTGCAAACAAATGGCTGATTTTACAATTTAAAATCCCTGTAGAGAATTAAAAACTTGGCACAGCTTTAAATACACAGTCATTGATAAAGGTATTATTGCAATTTGCTTGCACTTTTTTCAATCTACAAAATACAGTTGTACATATTTAGTTGCTTGTGTACTAATCTATATTATGCTTGGTTTCAGTCACCAGTATATACAAGGACACCCACCATGTACCTAGATTTTCATTTAGATCAGGGAGCTGTACTGAACCAACCTATCCCTCCAGGGTGGAATTCCTTTATATATACTCTGTCGGGCAAAGCAGTATTTGGTAAGTATATAATTATACCTGTACTATATAAGATATAATCAAATCCAAGTTAGAAAGCCCCAACATGAGTGATCTAATGTAGTAAATGAGAAAAAAGCTTCTTTTTGTATCAGTAGTTTATTTTGATATTTGTATGAAGATAGCAGAATTTTGGTTCCTTATTAGACATGCAGAAGAGTACTTATCACTATTAAATATGTGATAATGATATTTTCAAAGCTTATATTTACTAAAATACTTATATGTATCTCAATAACCTGTGAGAATGTTGCTAGTTACATTTATTAGTGAGCTTGAAATGTGCTAACAAAATCTGATTTTAAGTTTTTGTTGGTTTTAATTTCACTTTTTATCAATATATATCAACTGTTTGGTTACAGGTGAAGGGGCTAATGCCAAAGAACATGGAGCTCACCACACATTGGTACTAGATCAGAATGGGGATGGGATTAGAGTGGAAAACAAGGTAAAAACATGTGGTGGTTATGGACTTGTTGATTTAATACTATACTTTTTTATCCTGCAATTTTAAGCTTTTTATTATACAAACACGAGTGACAAATATAGAAAAGTGATATTTGTATAGTAGCATAATATTGTCTCCTGTTATCCAAATGCATTATGAGCGAGCCAGAAAATTAGATTCAGAAACCAGCTGACTGGTGTCTTCAAACATGTCCGCGTTCTTAAGAAATGTAGATGTGATGAGATTATTCAACAATTTTAGAAAGAAAATCGTCCATTTATCTACCTTTTAAGAATTGCAGGATAAAAGCAATACATGTACATTTCCTGAAAATATCAAATTCATTTGTACTTGCTGCAAAACGGGTAAAAATGCTTGGCCACTATTATTAAAAATAGCAAAAGGGGATGGTATATTTAAAAAATCTTCTTGTCTGAAACTACTGAGCCATTGGCAACCAAACTGCCACAGCCAAACTTCTTGTAAAATAGGGCTGTAAGGGACATTCACTTTACAATCTTCTTACATGAAACTACTTATAGCTAGTTGTCCTCTTCCAAAATTTTGTACAACATTCCTTCCTGGCAAGGATCAGTGATGAGTTTCTGTTAGGTGAGTGATACAGGCTCCTAGGAGCCACTGGTTACATTTTGTGTGGTTGCTGTTGAATATTCGTAGAATATCATTTTATTTGTGATAAAATTTATTAAAATGTCTTGCAGCCTGGGACAAAATAAAAAGTGCCTCCCATCCTTTGATCAGGCAACCTTTGTATTTGATGAACATGTCCATTTTTCTCAGACATTTTGTCCAATAGCTAAAATGTTCAGACATAAAAAAAAATTGTGAAGCATGATCTTTTCTGAATTCATGGGTATTCTAACAGTCTGTTGCCATCTCCTTTTTAAGATTTTGATGCCAATTAATCATTTCTTTCATTATTGTCTGGCCTGCCATTTTGATGGTAGTGGTTGAAGCGAGACATAGGTGATACTCGCCAGAGGTGGCGTAAACTATTTTGTAAGCTTTATATCTCTTAAACTGTTTGACCCAGGCTAACCAAAGTTCGTGTGCAGATTGTTCATATGAACTTGTCAACCAGTCATATGTCATTTGACCTTGACCCTATTTTCACGGTTCAATAACTTAAAATCTGTGACAAGTTTTTACATTAAGATCCATTTCTCAACAACTGTTGCACCTAGACCTACCGTATTTGGTCTATAGTTAGATCTTGGTGAGTATATGTCATCTGTTCTTGATCCAATTTTCATGGTTGAATGACTTTGCAATTTTTTTTTACGCTTTAGTCCATTTCTCAACAACTGTCATACCTAGCCTCATTATATTTAGTCTGTAGATAGATCTTGGTGGGTATTTTCATTCTTTTTGTGCCATTTGACCTTGACCTGATTTTCATGGATGATCGACTTTGTAAATTTTGCAACAAGTTTTCACATTCAAGTCCATTTCTCAACAACTGGTGTACCTAGACCCACCATATTTGGTCTTTAGTTGGATCTTAGTAAGTACTTGTCAGACTGCTATATCTCATCTGACCTTGACCTCATTTTCATGGTTGAGAAACTTTGAAATTTTTTTACAGTTAAGTCTATTTCTCAACAACTATTCATAGACTCATTATATTTAGTCTGTAGTCAGATTTTGGTGGGTTCTTTTCAGTCTTTTATTATATGCCTAATTTTCATGGATAAATGACTTTGTCAATTTTGTGACAAAAGTTTTCTATTTCAAGTCAATTTCTCAACAACTGTAGTCGCTTGGTCCATCATATATGGTCTTTTGTTAGATCTTGATAAGATCTTGTCAGTTTTCTTTATAATATTCGACCTTGACCACATTTTCATGGTTGATTGATTTTGTAATTTTTTCACACTCAATTTCTTTTCTCAACAACTGTTATACCTAGACACACCATATTTGCTCTGTAGTCGGATCTTGATGGATAATTGCTAGTGGGCTTTATGTCATTTGACCTTAACCATAACCTTATTTTCACAGTCAAGTCAACTTTTTGTTTTACTTTAGTGTATAGTTAGTCACCTTTTCTAATTTTCAGGCAAGACATTTTTGTAATAACACAAATGTTTGTTTTATTGTTTATGTGGACATTTCCTGTTTCCTTTCGTTAATCCAAGTGGAGGTCAAGCAGTTATTTTTATTCACAGTTTTGATTACTATCTGTTGGTAAAACTAAATTATGATATGGATGAATGTGTTATGTTTTATTATTAATAATTTGTTGATTGAAGTTAAATAATAAGCCTTTCTATATCCAGTTTACTTGTCAACCTTTTTTAAGACTTGACCTTAAATCCCAGTTACAGGTAACACATCATTACCAGTACACATCAAAGGAAATCAAGAAACAGTTGATTTAATGATTATATATTGTCATTGAATCTTGATGAAAATATATCGCCGCTACCTAACCTGACTCAGTTATTTTGTCAGAATCTTAAAAAATTAAGAAATCAATTCTGTCTTTTTTATTCGTCACAAAAAGCAGGCCTTATGACCACTGAGAAAATATATGAAACCCTCTGTTTAGGTTTTTTGCCTGTATTTTTAGTAGATTCTATATCTTGCAGTTACTTCTCATGAAAATAGTGGACATTGTATTAAGTTTAAAAATAAGGAATAGGGACTTTAAACAGTATAATTAATAAGTTTTTAATAATTGATATAATGAACGGTTGATGATGTTGTAGTATAATTAATAAGTTTTTAATAAATGATTTAATGAACGGTTGATGATGTTGTTCTAAAAATGTCCAACAGTGGCTGACAAAATTTCTGGATCCTTGCTCCCAACACTCCAATACTTGTACATCTGTAAAAAAAATTATAATGTGTCACTTATTAAATTTTATAAAAGTTCTTAATAATTAGTCATATTTTTATGTACAGAAATGCAACAACTTTTTTTGTAACAAATATGAAAAAATCTGATATATAATATTTTATTTTAATTTTCAAAAACTAATTTTACAGAATTCTGAAGTTTGTCGTTTTGTTTTGATTGGAGGACAACCACTGGGAGAGCCAGTAAAACAACATGGTAAGTTACTAATGACAACTCAGTATTACATTGTCAGACATATTGTGTTTGATGACATCACATGTTGAGGGGCTTGATTTCTTATCAGGAATCTCTCCCTAAGCTTGCTTTCAGTAACTGGGAGCATTCCTTGACTTCTTTTTGCATGTATTTTTGTTTTGTGTATTTATTTATACAGGTACTCTCATGTCAGATTGGGTGAATTTTTGTATGATTTTTATAGTTCATCAGTTTCTGTTTTTGCTTCCTTTGATTTTACCTGTGACCACTTGTAGGAGCATGGTAGGGATCCCACCAAACTAGTTTAACCCCACCACATGTCTCATGTACCTGTTTCAAGTCAGCAATTGTGATGATTGATTTGTTGTGTTAAATGTTTTGTTGTGTGTACTTTTTGATAATATTCAGGTAAGAGCAGTTTCTTTATTATAAATGTTTTATTTATTTGGAGCAATTTAGAGCTTTTCACAGAGAGTGGTATTCCACCCTTGTTGAGGCCTTGAGGAGACTTTTGGATTTGTAAATTCCCTCTGTTTTTCCGGTAGTTTGAGTGCAATCATAATCAAATATGTATAACCAAAAACAATATCAGTTTAACTAACACCTCCATTGGCCTAATTATGGCTGGCTGTAGTCTAGAAAACGGATGGTTAACATATTACAGATTTCTCCTCTTTGCCATGTAAGAAGCCATTTATCTTTTGTCAAAAAGGATACTTTTTAAATGTAAATGTACTGTTATTCATTTAATGTATATATGTCAAAATTTAAAATTGCTGCTGTAACTAGTTTCTACGAAACCTTTTTTTTTAGGTCAAATTTGTCAAAGTACATCTTCTACAGGTTTAACAATTTTCAGAGAGACTGGTATTTTTACCAAACAGTGATGGTCAATAGATGATTTATGCTAGTTGATGTTTTGCTATTGACAATTCATTATACATTTGACTTCAGTTTTATAAAACTTTTCATTTAAAATTATTTGAGATTTATCTCAAATTCTAGATATTGAGGGATTTGACTGATCAGATATAGAACTTAAGGGATTTGGATGATCATTTCTAGAAATTAAGGGATTTGGATGATCAGTTCTAGAAATTAAGTGATTTGGCTGATCAGATCTATAAATTGAGAGATTTGGCAAATCAGTTATAGAAATTGAGGGATTTGGCTAATCAGTTACAGAAATTGAGGGATTTGGCTAATCAGTTTTTTTAGGATACACCTTAGGAACTTGCCCTAAGGGTTTTATAAAGCTGAAGGTTAATTTGTCAAACATATCATAATTGCATGGTTTAATATTGTTTTTAATCATTTCCCCATCCTATTTTGACAGGCCCATTTGTGATGAACACTCAACAAGAAATACAACAAGCAATATCTGACTATCAAATGGGAAAGAATGGGTTTGAAAATGCTTCTAAGTGGCAATCTGATTATGTGAAAAACAGATAAATTGGCTCCATCATAAGAGCTTTGTCTGGTTTATAAATATTTCATGACTGTACAATTTATATTCACTTTTAAACACTTTTATGTCTAAATTCCTGTAAGGCCACATCAAGTTAAATTTTAGATTCTCATTCATGTAAATCAAGATTATTGGGGTGGGTGGACAGTTTGTTTTGGAATTTTTTTGTTAATTCCAATCGATATACCATTTAATGAATGGAAGTATAGAGTAAATGTTAAAAATCCTTGGTATCAATAAATATGATCCTAGGACTTCAAACCTACAGTAAGTGGCCAGAAGTATTTGCACACTGATGTTTTTCACTATATATTCATGTAAAATCACAATTTTTCAAAAAAAATTATTATGAAGTCATTCCTTACCAGATTTTCATGAAATTTGCTCTGTTAAATAGAAAAAAGGGGATATGGAGTACATATTCATGACACAAAAATCTCATATGTACAAGAATTTGTTTTATTGTATATTTGGGCATAATTTTCAATTTTGCACTTTTGAATAACTTGCGAGTTAAACAGAGAGATCAAATTTCAAACTATTTGAAATTCTCTGTTTGATGGTAAAAATTTCATGAAAATCAGATAAGACTTTAAACAGTATAATTTTTGTCTCGCCTGCAACGAAGTCGCGAAAGCGAGACAAAGGTGTTACTTTCCGTTGGCAGCGGCGGCGTTAGTTTTTTTGAAAGCTCTATATCTCTGAAAGTATAAATGAGAGGATGACCAAAGTTAGTGTGCTTATAGTTCGTGATATGAAATTATCGACCAACCACATGACCTTGGTCCTTGACCTACTTTGCATG